>BQNB010065363.1:8514-34967 GCA_026074375.1 Tanacetum coccineum | reverse complement strand
ATAAATATACAAAAATATTTTTTAATAAAAGAAAATGTTTTATTTAAATAATAAAATTTGAATCTGGTTTTCCTCCCAAAATGAAAGTTTTTATACCAGATATAACTTTCCCCACAAAAAGAGAAAAACAAGAGTGTAGTCTAGTGGCGGCCCCCTTATAGGCCTGTCAGCCCCCAGATATATCTGGGACGGCCGGGACCGCACCCAGCTAGCCGTTGGAAATCCTGTCTATAAATACTTTACTGTTTCTGGCAGAAAAACATACCTCTTTGCACGAATTTTTTCAGGGTTCTTTCTCTCTCTAAAACCTTCTTTCTCTCACTAAATCTCTTGATCACTAACATTGTTTGATCTTGTTTCAAGTGATCCAATCTTTTCTTCTCAACTCTTCTCTCCTCTCTATCAAGTGCAAGAGAAGAACATTCGTATTCGACAAGAAACGAATTATTGTAGTCTAGTGATTTATCCTTATTTCATCTAAGAACCAAATCTCTATCTTGATTATCTTGTGTGGTTGTATAAATCGGATAGTGTATAAATTTGATAGTGTAGATCTTGTGATTGTGTATTACTTGTGAAGTGGTAGATTGGTTATAGCTAAGATTAGGACTCGACATTTAGCTTAGTGTCGGAAAACAACGTATGCGACGTGTAAACGGTTTTCTCCGCCTAAATGGAGCTTGGTGATATAGTGAAATCTTGAGTAGGATACTCGGGGAGTGGAGTGGGGCGAAGAGGAGCTTCATAGCCGAACCACTATAAATCTTGATGTCTTTGTTTGATTGTTCCTTCCCCCTATCTCTTTATATTGTTGTGATTATTTCTTATTGTTTGTTTAGTTATAATTATTAGATACATTCATTGTTGGTTCATATTGTTGGTTAGTTGAACATATACTCGGATCTAACAAATTTTAGAAGTAAAATTTAAAACGCCAATTAATCGGGTAAACTATTCAAACCTTCCTTAGTTTCCACAATTGGTATCAGAAGCCGAGGTCACTCAATATTTTTAAAATATACTATATTTTAAAGCTTGGATTGATCTATGGATCCGACAAATATCTCGAAGGGCAATCCATGTAAAGACTACCACATTTTGAAAGTGAGTTTTATTTATTGGAAGAATAGATTCGAAACATATGTTGAATCTAAAGATCTTGATCTTTGGCATGTTATTCCTAACGGTGATTTTTAACCTATTCAACAAAATTTGGAAACCAAATTAGACGAGGTTATCCCTTTTGTAAAACAAAGTGGTGATTTTAAAAAGAAGCTTACGAAAAATAACAAAGCCAAAATGGTTATTTATAATGCTTTGCCAAGAAAAGAATATGAAAGAATTTTCATGTGTAATACGGCAAAAGAAATTTGGAAAACTTTGTTAATCACCCATCAAGGTAATACCCAAGTCAAAGATAACAAGATCGACCTTTTGGTACAACACTATGAACAATTCGTCATTTCTGAAGACGAATCTATAGATAGCGCTTTTGCTAGATTTAGTACTATTATTACTAGTCTAAAATCTCTTGATGAAGGTTATTCTAGCAAGAATTATGTTAGGAAGTTTCTTAGAGCTCTACATCCTAAATGGAGAGTAAAGGTCACAGAGATTGAAGAGTCGAAAGACTTAACATCACTGTCACTTGATGAACTCATCGAGAATCTCAAAGTTCACGAGATGATCATCAAGAAAGATTCTGAAATAGTCAAAGCTAAGGGAGAAATAAAATCTCGTGCCTTAAAGGCTAATAAAGAATCTAGTGATGTGGAGTGTTCGACTTCCAAAAGTGAAGACGAAGAATACGCCATGGCGGTTAGAGACTTCAAGAAGTTCTTCAAGAGAAGAGGTAGATTTGGGAGACAACCTTGGAATGACAAAAAGACGTTCTAAAGAAGCCGAGATGACAAGAACGGCAAAAGTGATAGACAATGTTTTAGATGTGGTGATCCAAATCATCTTATTAGAGAATGTCCAAAACCACCAAAAAACAAGAACCAAAGAGCATTCGTCGAAGGTTCTTGGATTGATAGCTGTGAAGAAGATGATGAGAAGGCCAAAGACGAGACGTGTCTTGTAGCTCAAGCATCAAATGAGATATGTTCCGATTCCTCTTACTTTAGTAATGAAAACTCATCAATAGATGATTTAGCTCTAGATAATGAATATGACAAACTATGCAAAATGAGTCTAAAAATAATCACAAAGAACAAAAGATAAAAAGCTGTTAGAAATAGCTTAGAAAATGAGCTTAGTAAACTAAAAGAAAAATTGTCTACATTCGAGAAATCTGTTTCTTTTCAAAAATCCATTTTGGGTCCTAGACCAAAACATATAATGGTAAACAATTGAAAGTTCTAGTTGTAGCGCTAATGATAGTTATAGATTTTTATATGCCATCGTTAACCGGAGTCTGGATTTTCAAAACACAAAATTTAGATAAAAAAACTTTACCACCTTGAAGTGTCAATAATAATTTCTCGTCCTAAGACACCGCAACCAAAAAGGAACGTTAGCCTACAAAACCAAAATCATGGTTTTCCCATAACTTGGAACAATTTCCAACGTCAAAGTTACATGCCATGGGAAATGTGTCTTCCATTTCCACATCCCAATCAATTGCATCAAATGCAAGGGATGTTTAGCACTAACAACTTTGGACCCATGAGATATTGGGGACCAAATGTTTGAGTTATGGTTTATATAGGAATAGATATGCCTTGGAGTCGACTTGGAACCCGATGAGTGGATAAAGGATAGCGGATGCTCTAAACACATGACGGGTAACCGAAAGCTCTTCTAAATCTAACAAGGCTCAACGAAGGTTAATGTTATTTTGGTAGTAATCTTCGCGATAACATCATTGGCAAAGGCACGATTTCAAATGACTCTCTCAAAATAGATAATGTAGAACATGTAGATAACTTAAGATTTAACTTGCTAAAGTGTAGGACAAATATGTGATAATAAGTGTAGAGTATCTTTTTTGACAAATGATAGTGAAATCACTAAGATGGTAGGTTATAGGTAGAGGGGTGTCCCCCCCCCCCCCCCCCCGGATATTAGATGAAAGGTTATATGTGGATGAAATTAGGAATAAGCCAAAAAGGACAAAATTAGTCTTGTAAAACGATGATGATAAACTTACGTTGCAGCATTGAGATTGGTCACGTTAATTGCATCTCGTTCAATCATTCAACATCTAAGGATTAGTTATAAACATACTTAAGCTTAAGTTTGTCAACACTTTTATGATGGTGTGCAAATTAGAAAACAGCTTCAACTAGTCACAAAGGTAAGAATATAGTCTCAACGACTAGATGCTTAGAACTCCTTCATATGGATCTCTTCAGTCCATCTGCCATACGGAGTTACGGAGGAAACCGCTACACCTTAGTCATAGTAGATGACTACTTTAGGTATACTTGGACTAGATTCCTTAAAGATAAAACCGAAGCCTTCGATCTATTTGAAATATTTGGTAAGAAAATTCAAAACCAATTAGGATGTACAATAGTGTCAATAAGAACCGACCACGATAGAGAATTTGATAATGAAGTGCAATTTAGAGATATTTGTAATGCCAATGGTATTACCCATAACTTCTCGGCTCCACGCACTCCACAATCAAATGGCGTGGTAAAAGGAAAAATAGGACACTACAAGAAATGAGTAGAACAGTGTTGAATGAACAATCGTTACCTCAAAAAAAAAAACAAAAAAAAAAAAGTTTTGGTGTAAACGCCGTACGATACTTAAATACATTCTCAACGATCCTAATTGGCCATCTTAGGAAAAAACCTTATGAACTACGAGAGGTAGGAAACCTACCTTGATTATTTTAAGAGTGTTGGAAGAAGTGCTTTCATTTTTAACACTAAAGAATACTCTCTCTTCAAGTTGACCAAAAGTTCATTACGAAGGTGTTCTTTTTTAGGTTACTCCCAAAATTGTAAAAGCCTACATCTCTCCTTATAACACACTAGGAAAATCAAAGAATCACTCAACGTGACATTCGATGAAACTCCTCCACCCTCTAAGACATCACCCTTGGTGGATGCTGACTTAGATAAAGAAGAAGCAATTAAGGTTACCAAAAAAAATCTTAGAAAATGACATTGAGGATGAAACTTTAGAGAGTGAAGAAATAGTCAATATTAAGGAATCTAGAAACCATCCATTAGAAAATGTCATAGGAAACCTTAACCAAAGAACTCTTAGGTCACAAGCCCAAAACTAAAGTAACTTCTTTTGTTTTATATCAACTATAGAACCTAAGAATGTGAATGAAGCCTTAACGGATGAAAGTTAGATAATCGCTATGCAAGAAGAATGAAATCAATTCATTGCTAATGATGTTTGGGAGTTAGTTCCACAACCTAGGAATATGACAATCATAGGAACTAAGTGGGTATTTAGAAATAAGTTAGACAAAAACGGTGTTGTTTCTTGAAATAAGGCTAGGTTAGTTGCTCAAGGCTATAATCAACAAGACCGATTATGATAAAAACTTATGCCCCAGTTGCTAGACTTGAGTCTATTAGAATACTATTAGCTTATGCTTGTGCATTAGATTTTAAGCTATTCCAAATGGATGTAAAAAGTGCATTCCTGAACGGTTTTATCAATGAAGAGGTATACATGGCACAACCTCCAGGATTCATTGACTTTGAAAAACCGGATCATGTTTATAAACTTAAGAAAGCTTTATATGGTCTTAAACAAGCACTTAAAGCTTGGTATCATAGATTAAAAGCTTTCCTTATTAAACATGAATACAAAATAGGAATGGTAGATAAACCCCACAACTTACCAAAGAAGAAAAGTTCAAAACCTCATCATCGTTCAAATTAGATGTCGACGATATTATATTTGACTCGGACCTTGTCAATAATAGTGTGATGAATTTGCACAAAATCGTGGTGAACTTAACTTCTTCCTTGGATTACAAATTAAAACAAATGGAAGATGGTATCTTCTTTAATCAATCTAAATATATTAAACGAAATGCTTAAGATAATATTTGGCTTAGAAGATTTTAAAACCAATGAAAACCCCCATTTCCTCCGATATAAACTCAAAAAGACAAGATGTGTGGGTCTGTGATTTAGTACCAAGTTCGAGGCATGATAGGTAGTTTATTATACCTAACGGCAAGTAGGCCCGATATCATGTTTAGTGTCCGCCTTTGTGTTCGCTTCCAAGAGGCTCCCAAAACCTCTCACCTTAAAGCGGTTAAGCGTATCTTCTGATACATTAAAGGGACTACACATTTAGGATTATGGTATCCTAAGGGGACCGGCATAGAAATCGTAGTATATGCCGACTCTGATCATGCGGGAGATTATGTGGACTGAAAGAGCACTAGCGGTATTTGTACATTCGTGGGATGTTGTTTGACATCTTGGTTCTCGAAGAAACAAACCGCTCTTGCTATATCCACTACCGAAGCTGAATACGTAAGCGCTAGAAAGGCATGTCAACAAGCACTATGGATGAAACAAGCTATTGTCGACTACGACGTTCGAATCGATGACATCCCGATCATGTGCGACAATAAAGACGCGATTGACCTTAGTAAAAACCCTGTGCAACACTCTCGAACTAAACACATCGAAATTCGTCACCACTTTCTTTGTCATAATGTCCGATAGACAATCTCTATCAAAAAAATTGACGTTCGTCAGACAATCATACTGACATTCTTAATTAACCCCTTAACGTGAATCGTTTAACTATCTACGTCTTGGTTTAGGAATGATGGAACACATTCCATAAATCGTCTTCTCTTTCTTCTGTCTCGATTCTAGTCCGTGTTCCACTTCGTATCGTGACAACTTAAATACTTCGTCCGAAGTACTTTGAGCATTTTTAATTCGCGAAATGCAAATTAAAATGTCACTCCTCTTTGTCAAAATTTTGTCAAAATTTAACCCAAAATCCCTCAGCTGAGGGCGGCCCCCATATCTTTGGCGGCCCCCGGATTAAAACGGGCGGCCCCTATATCGATATGGGACCGCCACCAGTGAGACCATATGTTTGTCACCTTCAAACTTTGCAAAACACAAAACCAATCATCCCCTTCCTTCTTGCTGCAGTGACAAAAACGACCAAAACACACCAAAAACTCAAAATTGACCAAATTAACTCAAACTGAAGATAAAATCAACACCTACAATCATTCCCAACATCATTAACATCATCAATTGTAAGTTATTTTATCTATTTTCTTTTGATTTGTGTCTAGGGTTCATGATGAACACAAAAATTAAAATTGGGGATTTTTCATTTTTATTGCAATTGTGTACAATTAGGACTACTAGAATACAATGTATAACTAATATGCTTCCCGTAGACATAGGATTTTCAAGATTAAAGTGTGTTTGTCAAAAATTGTTTTCGCACAAAACCTCAATTTTATTTTCAAAATCACTCACGTTAGGATCACAATAAAATTGTTGTATGCATTGTTAATACACTCTAAAAACGTTTTTGCATACATGCATAATGGTCTCATGAACAAATTTACGGATACATAATTCATATGTATTTTTCGACATGTTTGGATGAGCAAAATCAAATTAAGGAGCGTTTGGGTTAACTCTTAGGTTTTATTTCTAGGTCGAGTTAACCGTTACTCCATATTTGTTACATATTGGCACACACTAGGCACGAGTTCAAAATAACAATACAAGTATAAGATAATAAAATATGATTTTGATTGTTTTTATTTTAGGTGACAATGCCTCGTAAAAAACTATCAAATGACCACCAAATCACAAGAGACTACATCACATAATCTCACCATGAATAACAACTTCACCCGTAAAGAAATGCCTATTAATCCTTGAAAGTTGTTGCATACATGAGGGTCGGGTGGTTTATCCAAACTTTACAAACTTAGTCTATGTCGGGTCAATGTTTAGTCTTATTGGGTTCGACTGTCTTCTTGAAATAAATGAACACATTTGTCCTCTCTTCATCCTTGAATTCTATAGTCAATATCATTTAGATTATTCTAACGAAGGTCAAATGTTAATCCAATTTTTCATCCAAAATAATTTATTTTCATACACTCTTGAAGAATTCAGTCAAAATTTTGGTATACCTTACAAGGGCACATGTGTTTTTAACGACAAGTGGTCACTTGACGACTTGCGATATAGTGTCCCTACGGATGGTCCATATCAAACTGACCCTCCTTGTCCTTATGACATCAAAAACTATATTCAAGAGGAAAGGAGGGTCCGGTCATTCGTATTCGTCATAGAGCTGAAATTCCTGTCGAGGAAAACGAAATTTTAACTCGTGAAATCGTGTCAACCATGAAACCTTGGGTCGAAATTATCCGAGAAAATGTCTTTTGTCAGGGGGGTAACCGGGACCACATTCCCGTATATCTTTGTTATATGCTCTATTGTGTTGCAAAGTCTGAAAAATTCAATCTTGCATTTTTCATTGCAAAATGAATGGAGTTTATCACTAAACAAGCTAGGTTGATACTACCGTATGGTATGCTATTGACTCTCTTGTTTAAGTATGTCATGAGTGAAAGTCTTGAGTTGTTTAACGAGTCTTATGTCTTGTACGATCGTGTCATGTATCTCTTATGCTCAACAAGAATAAAGATCTCGATGGATTGGCACGAGAAGAGGTCGTCACTCCACTTCTTCTTCCTCCGCCTTCGATCAACCATCCTCCTCTCATCTCAACGATGATGATGATGATGGAAATAACGAAGGGACCCCCTATAGGTGCAAGCACTCTTTCCCCTACTCATTTTGTTTAATTATTTATAACAAATGAGGTTCCTTGAGTCTTTGAAAACCCACCAAATATTAATCTTGACATGGAACCATTTTACACCCGCCAAACTAAAATCATCAACCGTTAAGTTCAGTTGCGAGATGAGCATCGTGGTGTATTAAGGTCAACCGGAAGGGCTCTTTAAGAAATTTTGTGGAGAAATATAAAGAAGAAAGTGAGCAATTTGGATAAATTCCTATAGATATTACACTTTAGATTTACTTTTTTTAAATACTTGTTGGTACTTACTATTACTATCTATGCTTAGGCACTTGAACTTATTCCATTTAGTAGTGTGTCAGTACGTAGTATGGGCAACATAACTTGTCTTGGATGATCATTTAATTTTATCATCCTAAACCTTGCTTGCATGCACTTTGATACATTATGGTTATTTCTATGATATTATGCATGCTTGATAATTTCTTAGTCAAAATGCCTAAGTTTGCTTCTCTAATAGAACTTAGGATAACTAGTATTGTGAATTGATTACTAGAAAGTTTTAGATGATTCGTGATAAAATAGGATTGACTGCAAAAGGGAAAAATCTGGGAAACTTTTTCTGTATAGGATTTACAAAAATCAGGACAAACTGGAAAATTTTTGTTTCTCCAGAAAACGGCCCCCATAAATATAGGACCGCCACCATATATATGGGACCGCCAACAGGAGTCACATAATTTTTAATGTGTCTCTTGATTTTTTGTGAAGTTGACCAACCCTTCTTCTAGACCCAGATACACCTTCTGCATTTTGCTAAACCATTTTTGGAATCTCCCTTCCTAAACCTCATGCTTTACATATTTAATCCAATCCTTCTAAATTAAATACTCATCCTCAACATTCTTCTTATCATTTCCATCTTCTTCATAGATTTCTTTCATGGCTTGCACTAAAGCCTCGTCCTCTAATCCTTCTAAGAAAATCAAACTAATCATCATTCCACCTAGACAAATCTTTGTCAACATCTCTAGTGATGAAGATGACATTACCACACCTTCTCCCATAAGAAAATCCTCCTCTTCATCTCTACTAAAGGCACTATCCAAAAACTTTCATCAACCAAAGTTTATCTCTACCTTTGGCACTACCTCTTCCTTATTTGAGTCAAAACATCAATCGTCACCTACTTCCTTAAATGACACACCATCTCCTCAACCATCAAATCCCTTTCTAAATGATATCATGGATTTTCCTCCAAGACCTTCAAACCCAATTCCACTCCAAAGTTATCCTTCCCTAGATTCACCATTTTCCTTGTCACAAAATCACCCTCTTGATCACATTCTGTTACTCCTTGATCAAATTCTTGATACTCCTTCACCACCTTCACCACAACCACCACCTCAACCACCTCTCATGGGTGACCCCATTTACTTCAACTATCATGACTATCATGTGTCCCCATTTACTTCAACTATCATGACAATCGAAATCTTATCTTCTCTCTTAGGGATGAGATGAACCTAATGTTTGCTCATATTGAGTATCTTCTCACTTCCGCCATCTCTTCACTCTCTCCACCTCACCCTTAAACATTTTGTCATGTCACCTCATAATATGTCACCCTAACCTTTTGTTCAAAGTCATTTCCTATGAATCAAGGATCATCTAGGACTTATGTAGTATTAACGTTATCTACCTCATGTAGTATGTTTAGATTTTGGTGTAATTCATGAATTAATGTTCCTTTGTTAGACTTAGCTCCATTTACCTTGCATGTAGTATGGTTCTTGTATGAGTTTCTTAAGTGATGAATGAAACTACTTTATGATTTACTTGCATGAATTGCTATATTGCTATTAGTTGGGAATATATTCTTGCACTTGTACTTCTCACTTTGTTTTGTAGCAATAATCTCATAAGATCGATCCTTTGGTGCCCCAAATGAGGGGGAGCATACATCAAGGGGAGTCTTGGCATCGTCGATTTCTTTCTCTCTACAATTCGACGATCATCCTTTTTTACTTCGACAAAAAGAGGGAGAAATTGATCAAAACTCATTAATAAGTGGAAAACTTTATTTTTTTACATAAAATGAGTTTATATTTTATCATCATCAAAAAGAGGGAGATTGTTAATATAAATAATGTCTAAAAACATTATTTATATTTTTCAACCTCTCAATGTTTTGAAGATAACAAAATGTAAAAACGTTTACGATAAAAATAAATGTTTACAAGTTATTAATCGTAAATTTCCATTTCAAATGTAAATCACTTAAGGTATGTATTAACAAATCATTAAACGTAATTAGTGATCAAGAAAATAATTTTTCTTAACCATCACATTTTCACAAAAGTATTTTTACAAAAATAAATATATACAAAATAATTTTTAAATAAAAAGAAATGTTTTATTTAAACATAAAAATTCAAAATCTAGTTTCCCCTTAAAATAGAACCTTCTAAACCAGATAAAATCTTCCCCACTAAAAGAAAAAAAGGGAGCGTCAGTCTACGGCGGCCCCCTGATAGGCTCGGCGGCCCCCAGATATATCTGGGACTGATAACCAACTTTTTAGGGTTAGATTATAATTCAATTATAATATAGTATAATAAGAATTGAGATTCAAATCAATTGCTTTTCACCAAAGCAATATCAAAAATCCCTCGGGTCGTTCTCCCAACGAGGTGCGAATTGAAAATCGAGAAAACGTTTGTGATCGCGTGAATTGAATGGATAAAGATTTTTTTGGAGTGGATTACTAATTCTATAATTAAAATGCAAAAACGATTAAAGAAAACCTAAAATCGAAAGCTAAAAGTGATTAAAATCTAAAAACGAGAACGAGATTCGAATCTCGTTTTTTAAAAAATGAAATTTTGCAAAATTAACCCTACGAATGCAAAATTAATTTTCCTAGGTGCTAATTGATAAAAGAAAATTTAAAAAAAAAGAATTATATTTTTTTGACTTTTTAATAATTTATTATGATTTAAAAACTGTTTTAAAAAGAAAAATAGATTAAAAATAGTAAACGATATGAGAAAATACAGAAAAGTAGTTTAAGACACGCTGGATTTTAGAAAAATAAAAGTTTAAAAAATGGCTTATTGAATAAGCCAAAAATAAGCAATTCGTGGCTTATAGCTAAAAAGGAAAAATGACTATAAAGAATAGATTTTGCAAAAGTAAACTGAAAAAGATCCAAGGGCGAGTGTGTAGTGCAGTGTGTGTGTAAAGGTTGAGGGTGTTGAGGTCCAAGGTTCGAGCCTTGCTCACCTTGGACTTCCACCTTCCCTTTTTTATTATTTTGCAAAAAAAAATTATAGACAAGCTTTAAGAACTTAAAAATAAGCAATTTTAAGAAAAACAACTTTTTTATAAACCACAAATAAGCACTGCAATAAACTAAAAAGTGACAGAAAGGGCTTTTTTACACTAAGTCCTAATTAAGCTAACTGTTGGGCTTTTTTAAGGCAAAATAAGCAAGTGAAAAATAAAAATAAGCAAAAACAGATAAACACGACACCTAATAAGCAAGTTTAAGCACAAATAAGCAAATAAGATAAGCTAGAAATGAAAGAATCTATAAAATACTTTTAAACTTAAAATGCTAAGCTACAAATGCAAATAAGCTTAAATAAGTTCTACCCTAAGTACAATAAGCTAAAATAAGCACTAACTAACCTAATAAGCAAATATAAACCTAAATAAGCACAGAAAACAATAAGCTAAGCTAAGAAAAGGCTAAAAAGCACTTGGGCAAAAACTGCCAATCAAACAATCAAGGGACAACTTTTGGGCTTAATTTTAAGCTTCTAAAGGGATCCTTATGGCAATGCAGCTTATATCACTAAAAACCTTGGCTTATGGGCTATCTAAAACAACAATGAGAAAACAGTTTGAAACTTAAATAAGCTAGGAAAAAGCTTGATGAAAATGCTGGACACAAAGATTTCTACCTTTTTTTTTGGGTTTCTCTTAAAAAACAAGGGCAACTGCAGGCTACAAAATAAACTAGGAAATAAGTTCCAAATTGAAAACTAAGTTAAAACAGATAGAGTTTGACACCAAAGGAGCTTATGCTCAAAATTTTAAATGCTAATAAACAAGTTTAAATAACTGCAAAAAGGATTTGAAAAAGGCTGTTTTAACTATGAAAAACACTTGACAGTTTTTTAGTAAAAACAAAAGGTAAACCTAAGGAACACTATACTACTGCATTTAAGACTTAAAAACAACACATAAACAACACTCAAAATTTGGTTTGGAAAGCTAAATCAAATAAGCCTTTTAGAAACTGTTTTGTCACTACAGTTTTGAAAAACTTTTGAGAAAAAGCTTAAAACAAACATTTAACTTTAAAACTTTTGAAAAACAGCTTAAGATGGCTTAAGAAGGGCTTGTATAAGTTGGCCAAATGACCCACTTGGTTTTTTTTACCCAAAATGACCCACTTTACCCCCTTAACCCAAACACCCCTTTAAGATTGTAAATTTAATTTTAAGACTGATTTAAAGTGATTTAAGCTAAGATAGTTTAAAATAGATGATAACCAAGCACTAATGAGCAATAAGCAGTAAATAAAACACAAAAATAAGCACTTAAATAAGCAAAAGAGTAATAAGCAGTAAAAGGCAAATCAAAGGCAGTTTTAAGCAAAAAATTCAAACAAAGACATATAAGCAACAAATAAGAACTAGTAAGTATAAAACAACATAATAAGCAACAATAAGCATAAATAAGCAGGAAATAAGCACATGAACAGTAAAATAAGCAAAAATTAAAAAAAGTAAACTTACAAAAGTCCAAAGCTTATGGCAAGGAAATAAGCTCTCAAACAGCTTATAAACCAACCTATATGCTTCCCATGAAGCTCTAAACCAAGGCCATCCACAATAAACCTTGCTCCTTTGCTTTGACAGATTTTGGATTTTTTTTTGTGATTTTAGAATTTTTTGACAAAATAGAAAACAAACTTATATATAGGCTTTTAATGGCTTAAAAGCTTATATATGATCTTAAACAACATTATTTAAAGAAAATTAAGTAAGTGACAAGTATTTAAAGAAAACTTAAATTTTCATTAACATAGAAAAAATTACAATGCAAGAAATTTAAATGATAAGTATTTAAAGACAAGTTAATTAAAAATGCAGTATTTAAAATGGAACAAACTTTTGTTAATACAAGTAAATGGACTTAACAAAAAAATTCGACAAGACAAAATTAAGCTAACTAGCCCTATATATACTAAGAGCTTCCAAGTCTTGTGGTCTTCTTGTGCTTGTTGTGTTTTCTGTGTGAGGAGAAGCAAAAGTTTAATCTGAGCCTTTGATTTTTCTTGGTGCCCAATCTCTATGATCATAACCCTTGATCCTTTTGTCTTCTTTCCATGGCGAATTAGAGTGTAGAGGATTGCCAAGGCGTCTTTGTCCCTTTGTGAGGTGGGGGTGCGATAGTAAGTGATGTTTTAGACTGGGTAAACAATAACCGAGAGGTGGGGGGGGGGGTGGGGGGGACGAAAGTATGAAGCAGGTGGAAATTGGGCTGTGAACTTTGGAGTTAAACCTACTGTTTGTTTAAGGTGCAATGGTAAAGTATTGGAAGGGGGTTTTGTAAAGGATACGAAAAATGAGAATGTCCCATCAAACTTATAATAAGTGTAATTACAACTTAGGCTTTGTAGTGTAAAGATTTTAAGGACTTGTCAGGCAATAGTCCTAAGGAGGGTTATATGTTTTAGGTGTTGCAAGAAAGTACTTGACGCGGAGCTAACGGGGAAACTAATCTTAAACTACCTTATAACAGCTCGTTAAGTGGATGTTTGGGCCTAGTTAAGAAGTTTAATGGACATTTGGGCCTGTTGTAATTTATAAATGGAATTTGGGTTTTATTTGCTTGATTAAGTCGTGATAAAATGTCACTGGCCCATTAAGATTTTTCTCGTATTTTGGCCTTGGCTATAGACCTGTTGACATTACATTCATGGTTGACTTTGACTTGACATTTGTTGACTTTTTTGTACTTTTTGGCTTTTCCATTCCTCCCACGCTTTTCCATTCGTGCTACTGGATTTGTCGTTTTTTGCTTGATTTTTCCGCCTTGATGTCGATATATCGTGTTCCTACACACTAAAAATGAATAAAACAAACAAATACAATGTATTTATTTGGTACGCTATTTTTTATGGTCATTTTAAGTCCGAGTTTTAAAAAGGTCAAAGGTATGATGTATATAGGACACATAACCAAAAACTTCCCTCATAAACAAAACTAATGCGTGGTGCCTCACGCAGATGCTATATTAAGCAACACTTAGAAAAACTAAGAACCTTTAATCCCCCTCGAACTAATATCCTCGAAAAGTAGCAAAGTGTTCGTCCAAGGTGCAATTAAAAGCAATCAATCGTTTGTAGGAAAAGCCCACGTGTTTTTTTTTTTTACCATTTTTAAAATAATAAAAAAAATGTATTCACTTATTCCTACAGCATATTTTTTTTTTTCTTTTCCATTTTTCCCTCTTATTTTTTGTACTTTTCATATTAAGCAACTAACTAGAATGGTTTTGACTTTCAGGTATTTTTATAACTTTAGTGATCATAGGAACCAAGATCATTACAATCCTAAAATGCCCTAAAAAGGATAAATTCATTGTCCCCGACTTTTCACTTTTCAAACCAAGCTTAAAAACGAAATCACCGCTAAATATAAGTTAAGATGCTAACCCTACTCATATTTGCAACTTGTGAACTTTTCACTCTCGACAATTATTATATATTAGTGAATGTGCCCATTTTGAATTCAACCTCGGATCAATGTTTGCAAAATTCTATGCTTCAACGTTCCAACAGGCCCGAGAAATAAATGAGATTTGAAGGCGAGATCATCCCATGTAGGCGACTTTCATCTCGGCACATCCCAACCTTCGGCTAAGTGACCAGGCTATTTGACAACCCCACAAAGACTAGTATCTAGGGATTCACAGACATTCGATATTTCAAAGACTCTTAGGATTTCCCTAATATAACATAGATTATTTTATAAAATTTAAAATAAAATAGTCTTAGTTCAAAAGTATATTTAAATTAAAGAAAAAAGAGATTTTCTCTATATTTATTAAATCACATTTACTACAGTTAATACAATTATTCATTCTTAAGGAAATCCTTGACCTTTTAGAAAGCTGCAACATCGGTTGTGAGCCGGCAAGATGCAGCAAACTTTTATCAGTCTCAGATTATTATTCTTACTATGGGCTTTCTTTAGAAGGCTGTAACATCGGTTGTGAGCCGGCAAGATTCAGAAAACTTTTATCAGCCCACAATTTATAATTATTATTCATTTTTTTCATTTTTTTTACATATAATACCGTGATATAGAGAAAATTTCGTTTTAGAAAATTTAAGTATAAATTTGAACTAAAATTATTAATATCGACTATACTTCAAAAATTGCTGATTTAAGTTTAATTTTCAAAAATAGCACGTATTATTAGTCCGGTTAGAAGCTTATGGGAGAAAAAGCCACAAAATACACTTATGAGCTCTTAAGATTTCCAAATAATCCTTGTTTAGCATCCAACTCATAATTAACTCTATCATTTTTCGTTCTTCGCGAAGATCTGCGAACGCTTAGTCTAAAAGTTAAGGAACAAGCTAGAGCTCAACACGCTCGATCGAGTCAAAATTTATTCTTATTCTACCCAGCAGGAAAGTCAAAATTGTGACAAAACACTTATTTTATTTTTTTTATTTTTTAAATTTTTTCATTTTTTTGAAATTTTGGTGGTAAAAACGGGATTACGCGAAAACAACGACTGCAGGCACAATCAAATCGATAGATCCCCCATACTAGAACTAAACATTGTCCTCAATGTTTTAAGAAGGGTCTCTACGTAAATTTAAGGCCGTTTATTAGGTATGCCAAAAGATAACGCGTTAGTCGATAAGATTTGGATATCAGATTCCCTAAATGAAGCTGAGGATGTGAAGCTCTTGTGGTCGAAGGACAAAACTGAGAGGCTTCAAAAATCTGGGACATCCTGGACATACAACACAAAACACAAAACACGGATAATGGAAAGAGGCCAGCCTCTCACAACAACAAAACACTTATTCATTACTATTAAGCTACCATACTACTACTACGATTATGCTAGGATAAGCATGGGTTTCCACCCACGAAGCACTTGTTTTAGGTCACTTAGCTTGACCCGATCCCCCCATACTTGAGTTGGTCAAGGGGGATATAAGTGGAGACACGGAACATCCAAGACACGGATGTCCTCTCCATAAGAGCAAAGAAAAATCTCCATCGGGCTTTCAAGAATTTTAATGACTTTGAAAGATTTAGGGCCCCGATGAGATAATTTCGGTAGAAGAGAAGTATGAACTCTTTTAGAAGTGAGAATCCCGGGGTTGAATTTTTTTTTCCTTATTTTCAGATGAAAACGAGAGTAAAGCTCCGAGCCCGGGAACTTCTTTGTAGAAAGGAAGTTCATAAAGAGGAGGATATGAATCCTCAAGAATTAAAGAAGCATAAGTTATCTTCTTTACATTCTTATCCGGTGTTGCATAATTGGTGACTTCAAAGAGGTTCTCATGAATGAGTACACCCGGATTAAATACCTTGTCCTCGTTGTTGGTCGAAGACAAAGCATCAACCTTGGAAAAATCCTCATAGAAAACCGAGTCACACTCGGGAAAAGAAGAAATCACTGATCTAAGTCTAGGGATCAAGTTCATCAAATCAAGAATTTAGAATCTTTGATTTTCTCTTCCTTAGAGTCAAAAGGATCATCTTAAGTATCATCATTAACGGTCTCAAGATCAAAAAGTTCATCATCATAATCATCCCATAATGGTGGGGATGAGTAATCAAGAGCATGTTAATTGGTGAACATCTCAGAAATGGTGTCATCAAGATTGTCATTAGGAGAATTTTTATCAACCAAATCTTTGAGAATAGAATCCATTTCCTGATAGGATCATGATTAAGCAAATACTATATTTCTCGAAGATCGGATTCGGCATCAAAGGAAAGATCATCATTTCCCAGTAGAAATGTGATGTGAGCTAGTTCATCGGCGAACTCCTTAAGAGAATAGTCGCTAGTCTCAGAAATCGGGAGACTAGGTGAAGAAGAAGTGGTACTGCCACTTAAAGAATTATGAAAAAGAGGGAGAGGAGATGAAGGATTACTATTTCCTGGTGGAAATGAATCACTTGTGAGATAAGCTTTAAATTCTTCCCAAATTAAATCACTTTCTTCGATGGAAGTAAGTGTGAGGGAAGAAGAAGACTTGGTCACGGGTTTCGAGATCGGAGTGGGATTGCCACTCAATTAATTATCATGATATGGAGGGAGATCTTTGGTTTTATCAAGATTTAGCAAGTTCTCAATAATGTCTCCCTCCGAATCAAAGATATCATCATTAACTTCCGATGAAGTTAAGTCGGTATGAGAAGTGAGAGAAGAAGTGAGATTGCCACTTAGATGATTTGTTGCAAACAAATCTTTAAGAATTTCCTCATTTGAAACATTATAGACATCAATCATGTTGATTGATTCTGAATGAGGTTCATTTGAATAGCTTTAAGTGTCATGTCTCATATTCAAGATTAGTCTTTCATTACCGTCACGGAGAATCATTTCTTCTCTATGAACGTCAATCAAAGCACGAGCGGTCTGTAAGAATGGTCTACCCAAGATGAGGAGGACAAGAGGATCACTTTCATAATCAACGTTGACAAAATCAGCGGGAAATGTGAACTTTCCAACCGGAACAAAGACATCTCTTGCAATTCCTTTCGGAGTGCAAATATCCTGGTTAGCAAGTTTAAGAGTCATTTGGGTAGAAATAAGCTCGGGTAAACCTAACTTTTTCCAATCCGAGGGTGGCATGAGTTATGCGAAGCACCTAGATTCGGTCAGGGCTTTGCACTTTGAGCTCACAAAAACCACATGTAATGAGAAATTTCCAGGGATACCTAGCTTTTCAGGTACTCTTAAAGATTAACCCTGAGCATTTTCAATTGAGGGGTGTGATATAACCAATTCAATAAGTTCTACTTGTTGGAAAATGAGACATCTTAATTAATCCTTTTGGTACTTAGGAATAAGAATCAAAGCATCGGCAAGAGAGATATTGAATGTGAAGGGGAAGTTGTTTAAAACATTGTGGCCAAATTTGTGGATTGGACTTCCATCTTTTCCGTTTTTTTTTCCTGTTTATTCTAGAGGGATAAGGAATATGAGTGGTAACGAGGGATCCTTGGTGAACCACATAATTTCTTATGAGAAGGAGTTTAAGCTTTTAGGACAAGAGGAGGGGAACCTAAAGGTAAAACTCACCATGTTTCAGGGACCATAAAAGTCTCCTCACAACATCTACACGTTTATTCCTCTCTGGATTAATGAATGGAGAGGTATAGGAACGGAAGGTCCAAGGGAAAACAAGTACCACTCGGGTGGTATGACTATCAAATCACCTTCGTGTTAGCAACGTGTTTTGCAAGGGAGAGATCTCGAACCCGAAGTAGAAGCGGTGTTCATTTGGAAAAAGCTAGCCATCATGTTCTTAAGCTCATTGGTTTGATTTGACATTGAAGTTTGAATCGAATTTTGCATTTCATTCCTTAACTCATTTTTCACATTGTTAATTAGAGTTTGCATGGCTTTCATATTAGCCTCATTTGTTTTCTTAAATTTTTCCAACTCACTTAAAGGAACACTTTGGTTTTGTTGAATTGGAGCTTGATAAGTTGCATTTTGATTGAAATTGTTTCCTCGGTTATATCCTTGAGGTTGGCTAAAACGGTTTTGATTATTTTTCCTGTTTTATTGAACAAAACCCGGTGGTCTTGTTTGATTAGCCACGCCTGGAGGACGATAACTGGAATTACCCTGATTGTAGTCACCTGCGGCTGCTGCAACGTATCCTTGAATATTATCCCGATATTCCGGGAAAGTGTTGCCATCGACGGCAAGACACTAATAGTAAGGATGAGCACCACCGCACATAATACAAATCTCCTCAATAGCTTTTACGGAAGCTGGAGGTGGGGTTGCTTAAAATTGTTTTAGAATAGCCGTCATGGCGGTAGTCACAACACTCGTTTGCTGATTTACTGTATGAGTAAGTTTGGCTATATCGGAAGAAGAAGAATTACCATCACCTTATTTCACTTGAGAAACAATCAATTTGTTTTATGAATTGCGGACCTTGGATTTGTTTTCAATAATCGTCAACACATCTTGAGTACTTCTTTCCAAGAGATTGCCACCGGCGGCAGAATTCAAGGAATCTTGGTCAGCCAGGTTCAAGGCATTGTAGAAAGTATCAAGTTGGTGCAATTCGTGGAAACCAATGATGTACAAAGCACAAAGGAGATCTTTGTACCGATCCCATGCCTCATGAAATGATTCATCAAACCGTTGTTGAAAATTAGAAATTTCATTTCGAAGGTTTGTCATTCTTGAGGGGGGAAAGAGTTGGTTAATGAATTTGGACACAAGATCTTCCCAAGTGAGAATGGAACGAGGGGGTTCTTTTTCAAGCCAACGACGGGCTGCCCGCAAGAGAGAAAGGAAAAAGCAAGAGCTTAATTGCCAAATTGGTCCGAAGTCATCGTATTAATGAGACTATGCTTGAGCTCGAAATGCTCAGCAAGAATTGGTGGAACCACGATTGCCTCCACATAACCCTCGGTGGGTGCACGGAGCAATTCTGCCATAGTACGTTAATCGACCATCGTAACTACGCGTGATTCTTCAAGAGAGAAAGGTTGTTTTGAACGTCTACGGTTACGACGTTTCGGGTTTGTGGTGGTTGGATTAGAAGAAGAATTACCAACGAGATTAGAAGAAGAACGAGTGCGCATGCACTAAAAAGATTAAAAGAAAAATATTTTTGGTTTTTCAATTTATTTCACAATTTAATTTAATGACAAAACAATAATCGAATAACTTAAAACAATATTGACTAAGACTTCACGTATGCTCATTAAAAGTAAAACGCAAACACAAAGGAGCGGAGGAGTAGGAAAGAGCGAAGCTATTAAAAACCTTTCTCCTTTAGGGTCGTAGTTCCTCGGAACAACCCTCCTTATACCCCTCTTATAGTTTGTTAAACTTTTAAAGGTGAGCCGTACGTCGCAAGTGACACAAAGGCAAGTTTTGAATCTTTTGTTCGGGAACTTATTATGATAATGCTCAAGATGCAAGCATTAATAATTGATGATGAAATAGTTTATTCTTGATTAAGGACAATTTTTTTATGTTTTTGATTTTTTCTTGATTTTATCTTATACTAATACTAATAAAAGAAAATAAAAAATATTTTTGTATTTTTGTATTTTTATAAATAAAAGAAAAATATTCACAAACGGGAATAATAACTTCACAAGGGAAGGGTCTTCAAAAACCAATCTTCAAACGTAACGATAATCTTTTACACCTCCCCGGCAGCGACGCCAAAATGATAACCAAACTTTTTAAGGCTAGATTATAATTCAATTATAATATAGTATAGTAAGAATTCCAAGAGATTCAAAGAAATTTCTTTTGACCAAATGAAAATCAAAAATCCCCCGGGTCGTCTCCCAACGAGGTGCGAATTGAGAATCGAGAACACGTTTGTGATCGCGTGAATTGAATGGATAAAGATTTTTTTGGAGTGGATTACTAAGTCTACAATTAAAATGCAAAATACGATTTAAAGAAAACCCTAAAAACGAAAGCTAAAAATGATTAAAATCTAAAAAGGAGACGTGATTTCAAATCCCGTTCTTTAAAAAACAAAATTTTGCAAAATTAACCCTACGAATGCAAAATTAATTTTCCTAGGTGCTAATTGATAAAAGTAAATTTAAAAAAAAAGAATTATATTTTTTTGACTTTTTAATAATTTATTATGATTTAAAAACTGTTTTAAAAAGAAAAATATATTAAAAATAGTAAACGATATGAGAAAAATATAAAAAAAATACAAAAACGTAGTTTAAGACATGCTGGATTTAAGAAAAATAAAAGTGTGAAAAATAAATTATTGAATAAGCCAGAAATAAGCAATTCATGGCTTATAGCTAAAAAGGAAAAATGACTATAAAGAATAGATTTTGCAAAAGTAAACTGAAAAAGACCCAAGGGCGAGTGTGTAGTGCAGTGTGTGTGTAAAGGTTGAGGGTGTTGAGGTCCAAGGTTCGAGCCTTGCTTACCCTGGACTTCCACCTTCCCTTTTTTTTGCAAATTTTTTTTATAGACAAGCTTTAAGAACTTAAAAATAAGCACTTTTAATAAAAACAACTTTTTTATAAACCACAAATAAGCACTGCAATAAACTAAAAAGTGACAGAAAGGGCTTTTTTACACTAAGTCCTAATTAAGCTAACTGTTGGGCTTTTTTTAAGCAAAATAAGCAAGTGCAAAATAAAAATAAGCAAAAACAGATAAACACTACACCTAATAAGCAAGTTTAAGCACAAATAAGCAAAGAAGATAAGCTAGAAATGACAAAATCTCTAAAAGACTTTTAAACTTAAAATGCTAAGCTACAAATGCAAATAAGCTTAAATAAGTTCTACCCTAAGTACAATAAGCTAAAACAAGCACTAACTAACCTAATAAGCAAATATAAACCTAAATAAGCATACAAAACAATAAGCTAAGCTAAGAAAAGGCCAATAAGCACTTAGGTAAAAACTGCCAATCAAACAGTCAAGGGACAACTTTTAGGCTTAATTTTAAGCTTCTAAAGGGATCCTTATGGCAATGCAGCTTATATCACTAAAAACCTTGGCTTATGGGCTATCTAAAACAACAATGAGAAAACAGTTTGAATCTTAAATAAGCTAGGAAAAAGCTAGATGAAAATGCTGGACACAAAGATTTCTACCTTTTTTTGGGTTTTCTCTTAAAAAACAAGGGCAACTGCAGGCTACAAAATAAACTAGGAAATAAGTTCCAAATTGAAAATTAAGTTAAAACAAATAGAGTTTGACACCAAAGGAGCTTATGCTCAAATTTTTAAATGCTAAAAAACAAGTTTAAATAACTGCAAAAAGGATTTGAAAAAGGCTGTTTTAACTATGAAAAACACTTGACAGTTTTTTAGTAAAAACAAAAGGTAAACCTAAGGAACACTATACTACTGCATTTAAGACTTAAAAACAACACATAAACAGCACTCAAAAGTTGGTTTGGAAAGCTAAATCAAATAAGCCTTTTAGAAACTGTTTTGTCACCACAGTTTTGAAAAACTTTTGAGAAAAAGCTTAAAACAAACATTTAACTTTAAAACTTTTGAAAAACAGCTTAAGATGGCTTAAGAAGGGCTTGTATAAGTTGGCCAAATGACCCACTTGGTTTTTTTACCCAAAATGACCCACTTTACTCCCTTAACCCAAACACCTCTTTAAGATTGAAAATTCAATTTTAAGACCGATTTAAAGTGATTTAAGCTAAGATAGTTTAAAACAGATGATAACCAAGCACTAATGAGCAATAAGCAGTAAATAAAACACAAAAATAAGCAATTAAATAAGCAAAAGAGTAATAAGAAGTAAAAGGCAAATCAAAGGCGGTTTTAAGCAAAAAAATTCAAACAAAGACATATAAGCAACAAATAAGAACTAGTAAGCATAAAATAACATAATAAGCAACAATAAGCATAAATAAGCAGGAAATAAACACATGAACAGTAAAATAAGCAAAATTTAAAAAAGTGAACTTACAAAAGTCCAAAGCTTTTTGCAAGGAAATAAGCTCTCAAATAACTTATAAACCAACCTACATGCTTCCTATGAAGCTCTAAACCAAGGTCATCCACAATAAACCTTGCTCTTTTTCTTTGACAGATTTTGGATTTTTTTTTGATTTTTGAATTTTTTGACAGAATAGAAAACAAACTTATATATAGGCTTTTAATGGCTTAAAAGCTTATATATGAGCTTAAACAACAGTATTTAAAGACAATTAAGTAAGTGACAAGTATTTAACAAAAACTTAAATTTTCATTAAAATAAAAGAAATTACAATGCAAGAAATTTAAATAACAAGTATTTAAAGACAAGTTAATTAAAAATGCAGTATTTAAAAATGTAAAAAACTTTTTATTGTTAATACAAGAAAATGGACTTGAACAAAAAAAATATTATTCACAAGACAAAATTAAGCTAACTCGCCCAATAAATACTAATAGCTTCCAAGTCTTGTGTCTTCTTGTGCTTGTTGTGTTTTCTTGTGCAGAGAAAGCAAAAGTTTAATCTGGAGCCTTTGATTTTTCTTGTGCCACAATCTCAATGATCCAAACCCTTTATCCTTTTGTCTTCTTTTCCATGGCGAATAGAGTGTAAGGTGATTGCCAAGGCCGTCTTTGTCGCTTTTTTTATTTTTGGATCTTTGTGAGGTGGGGGTGCGATAGTAAGTGATGTTTTAGACTGGGTAAACAATAACCGAGGTGGGAGGGATGAAAGGTGAACAGGGGAATTGGCCGGGAAATTTGGTGTTACTCTGTTTGTTTAAGTGAAGGGTAAAGGTTAGGGGGTTTGGCAAAGTAAGTCCCTTAACTTATATAAGTGTATTACAACTTTAGTCCTTTGTAGTGTAAAGATTTTGAGGACTTGGCAGAAATAGTCCTTGAGGGTTATATGTTGGTGTTGCAAGGAAAGTCCTTGAGGGACTAACGGGGAAACAAACTTAACAGGCTCGTTAAGTGGTGTTTGGGCCTAGTTATGACATTTGGGCTTGTTTGTATTTAGAAAGGGATTTGGGCTTTTTGCTTGATTAAGTCTTGATATAAATGCACTAATGGGCTGACCTGGCCCATTAGATGGGTGCGGGTGGGCCCATTAAGTGTTTCTTCAGTTTTGGCCTTGGCTTTGACTGTTGACTTTTCGGGGTTGACTTTGACTTTGTTGACTTTTTGACTTTGGCTTTTCCACGCTTTTTCATTCCGTGCTCGGTTTTTTCGTTTTTGCTTATTTTTTGTCCTTTTGTCAAATATCCGTTTCCTGCACAATATAAATGAAAACATACAAATACAATATATTTTTGATACGTTTTTTGGTCATTTAAGTTTGGTTTTAAAGGTTAAAGGTATGTGTATTTAGGCACATACAAGGGACCGCCGGGACCGCTAGCAGTGACCGTCGGGTTTTCCTGCTTATAAATACTGCACTATTCCCAGCTAAAAAAAAGACCTTTTTGTACGAATTTTTTCAGTCTTCTTTCCTATTCGGATTAAAAGCTTCATAAGGCTGTTTGGAATTACTGCTGCTCTTATCAAAGTTAGTGCTGCTCAAGAAGAAAGGTTTGTGTTACTACTGCTAGCAAAAAGATTGTGAAAAATACGCTAAGTAGTTAGTACTGCCAGTATAAACTTAGTATTGCTAGTGTAACTTAGAACTGCTAGTATATGTTAGTACTGCTAGAGTAAAGTCAGTACTACTAGAGTAAAGTTAGTACTGCTGGTGGAGAATGAAGAAAATATTCTAAGTAGTTACTACTGCTTGTACACAGTTAATGTTGCTGGTGTATAAGTTACTGCTGCTAGTGTTCAGAGTTAATGCTGCTGGTACAAAGTTACAACTGCTGACAGAGTTACAACTACTAATGGATAAAGATTGATTGAAGATAAAGATTGCTTATGTGATATGTATGAGATATTTTTGTAAAAGATACGTATAAGTTATTTGTTTAGAAGATCATGATAACTTAGGAAAATATTATAAGCCAGTTAGGACTCCTTGGTGTATAAAAGAAAGTCCTAGAGCATAGTGATTGATATCTTTTTATTGCTCTGTCAATCTATTCGTAGCTTAAAGGTTTTGTAACCCTAACACTATTAAGAGTGTTCGTATTATATTGATGCTGAAAGTTTGGTAAACAATTTTGTTATTGATTTTATTTATTACTGTTTCATTGAAATTATTCTTAGTATCATTGACTAGATTCCGCATAGTCTTTGATATTCACAATCAAAGTTTCTATCATAGTTGTTTTGGATTTATTCAATACAACTTAGTCTTATACAAGCTAAGCAATATCTATTCTATTGGGATCAACAAGTGGGATCAGAGCTTGTGAGAAGCTTTGAATAAGAAGAAACTTTACTACACACAAGATCTACTTTCTCAAGAAGAAATGGATTCTTAATCTACTCATTGCCAATCCTCTCAAACAATCAAGCTACCCATACTCTAACCTGGTGAGTATGATCTCTGGAAGATGAGAATAGAGCAATACCTACAGTGCATTGATTACACTTTATGAGAGATTGTAGAAAATGGTAATGCACCCATAGTAACAAAAACTGTTAATGGTAAGGAGACTGTTATCCCTCCCACAAGTGTTGAAGAGAAGGCATAAAGAAGGGCAGAGTTGAAGGCAATAAGCACTTTGTTGATGGCCTTACCTAATGAGCATCAATTAAAGTTCAACTCATACAAGGATGCTAAGACATTGATGCAGGCTATTGAAAATAGATTTGGAGGTAATACTGCTACAAAGAAAACTCAGAAAAATCTTCTGAAGCAGCAATATGAAAACTTTGCTGCATCCAACACAAAAGTGATTAGCAAACCTATGAAAGGCTTCAAAAGCTAATTAGTCAACTAGAGATGCATGGTGAAGTTATCCCTCAATAAGACATCAATCAAAAGTTCTTGAGAAGCTTGTCACAAGAATGGAATATGCATACCATTATGTGGAGGAACAAACCAGAGATTGAGACTTTGAGTTTGGATGAACTCTTCAACAACCTGAAGGCTTATGAATCAAAGGTCAAGGGGACATCTAACTTAACTACAAACTCACATAATGTAGCCTTTCTATCCTCTAGCAGCACTAACAGTGTAACTAGAGCAGTTAATACTACTCAGGGTGTTAATAATGCTAGCACTCAGGGTGCTACTGATAGCTCATCAAGTGTTGAAAATTTGAGTGATGCTGTGATTTATTCCTTCTTTGCTATCCAACCAAGTATTCCACAGCTAGATAATAAAGATCTACAATAAATCAATCTTGATGATCTAGAAAAGATGGATTTAAGGTGGAACATTGCTATGCTGACTATGAGGGCAAGAAGATTCCTGAAGAATACTGGAAGGAAGCTGGACATGGCCAACAAAGAAAGAATTAGGTTTGACAAGTCCATGGGGGAGTGAATTGGTGAGAAAAAGAATTAAGAGATATAGTGAGCCAAAAAATAGAAAGAGAGATATGTGAAATAAAAAACAGACAGAGAGAATCGTGAGCTAAAAGAATTGAGAGAAATAAAAAACAGACAGAGAGATTTTGTAAGCTAAAATGTTAATTTGATGATGGAAAAGCTGATTAGAATGGAATTAGAGTTAATGCTGGTGATTCAACGTTAATACTGCTAGGAATAAACTTACTACTACTGGTATAAGTTAATGCTGTTAGGCATAAACTTACTACTGATGGTATAAGTTAATGTTGTTAGGCATAAACTTACAACCGCTGTTGAAATTAATGCTGTTAGGCATAAACTTACAACTGCTGTTGAAAGTTAATGTTGTTAGGCATAAACTTACAACTGCTGTTGAAAGTTAATGCTGTTAGGTTACTACTGCTGGTTAAGTTAATGCCGCCAGGCATAACTTACTACTGATGGGTTACTACTGCTGGGTCAATTAATGCTGTTAGGATTAACTTAGTACTGCTAGTTCAAGTTAA
>BQNB010065362.1:0-34967 GCA_026074375.1 Tanacetum coccineum | reverse complement strand
CTTTATTTTCCTGCATCTTGATTCTACACATCATTGTTAAGGTTTGTATGAATGATCATGGAACCTACAATTGGTATCATTGTTAAGGTTTGTATGAATGATCATGGAACCTACAAAGGTTTTCTTTCAATCATCAATAAAGTTTGTATGAATGATCATGGAACCTACAAAAGCTTTTTAGATTAATAGGTTATTTTGTTTCTTCTTTCCATCTAGTAGCTTATTTCGATGGTACCAGGTAGTTTGGATTCAGTTTGTTTAGTCGGTGTTGAGCTTATTTTGGTAGTTTAAATGGTAGATTAGATTTAGTTCATTTCGGTAAATCAGTTGGCTTGATTTCATCCTTAGGTTGCACCTTATTGTTTCGTTTTAACTTTTCTTGTTTTGAGATGGTGAATTCGGTTCAACTTATGAGGCGTGGAGCTTATGAGTCTTATAAGCTAGATTTTACCCTAAGTTTATAGCTTGTTAGCTTTTATAAGATTAATTAGTAAATAAAGTTTACACTTTATTAATTAGTTAGTTAAATAAAAACTAAAAAGAAATAAAGTTATGTATTATTTTAGTTTATAAGATTGGGTGGTTTATATCGTCTCCATTGTTTTGATCGGGTTTTATTTTTCTTCCTTTCTTTTTATTTAGTAGTGTTAGCTTAATTAGATTATTATGTTTGTTATTATTGTTAATGTTAGATTAGTTGCCATGTTTAGCGAGTAGGCTCTTATATGCTTGTTAAGTAAGTTGCGATTAGTGAGTTAAGTGTGGATTAAAAAGAGATTTGTTGATTAATAATTTTCGGATTATTTAGATTTCTTATTTGATTATTTCGAAGGGCAAATGCCGGAGAAATAGTCAAACATCAAATCTAGTAATTAATACTTATATAAGATATTGTTTTCAAAATAAACAAACGTTGTGAGAAAATAATATTTTTACGGGTATTAATTCGTCATCATTTAAAGTAATTTGAACCAAAATAAACGATTGTTTTCAATAACAACCAACGTTGTGAGAAACTAGTTTTTTTTAAAATGATACAAATTCTTTATTAACTATTTTCTTCACGCTTAACGATCTTTTCGCCTCACTTGACAAGCATATCCGTTTTAGTTATATCTTAGTTTTATTTTAGCTTATTATTATAATTAGTTTAATTCAAAACCAAAAACTAAAAGATAATTAAGCATCAAACGAAAAAACATCAACGTAAATCTCAATTTAATTCTCGCCGTGGATACGACATCCGGAAGATTAGATTTTTACTTGTTCTCAAGCGATTTTTTTACATCTAACGGGAAATACTTAATATAATATTACGACACGCGTTTGACGTTTATCAGCCACTTTCATTCATACATGTTGATTATCACTAACCCTTTCATGCAGGTAATCCCAATGGTCGCAGTTATTGGATCAAGACAAGCCAAGATTCAAAGCCACATGCTCATACTTGACCGACAAAAGTAAAGACATCATGAAAGCTCAGGTACATGTTTTAAGACTTCCGCTACTCTGATACCGTACGTCTTTCTCTAAGTGACGAAGTATTAAAGTCAAAAAAATTCAAAGAAGTTTCTGTCACTCTGATACCGAACGTCTTTCTCAAAGTGACGAAGTGTTATAGTTAAAGAATTTCAAGAAAGGTCCCTTCTTCAAGCTTTCAAGGCCAAGAAACAACAACAGTATGAGCATGTCGGTCCAAAAGTCACAAGTGCACAAGACGGTGACAAGATCACAAGATGATGATAAGAGATTATGCTTGGTTGATGATCTCAAACAAGTTCAAGTTTACATACAAGTCAAGCTTATCAGAACAAGCTCAAGCCTAAAGTCAAAGATCACTACATCATGTTCACAAGATAAAGTTAAGAAAACAAGTCTGCGAGCACAAGACTGAAGACAGAGCATAGTATGCTAAGTTTAAGTTTTTGTAAAATGGAGTGACCTCCCTTAGGAGGAGATTGTTAGGATCACAAAAAGTATCGGTCACTTCCATTATATCGTTAGATAGCTCGTATAGTAATATTTGGAAACTAAGTTAGCTAAATAGGCCAAAGGCCCATGGAAAGCCCATGGCACCTAAAAGCCCATCTGGCCTACTAAGTATATAAACCCTTTCCATGCTATGGAAAGGGTGTTGGTTGATTTATTTTTCACACATAATCTAATTTTACTCTTTCACTTTCTCTCACTAGAATCTTCCTTCCATCCTTTCTCTCTCTTTAGTTCTTTGTGTGTTTGTTCAAGGATTACTAATATTCTTCATTAGGGTTTGACGGGGGGTTTAAGGAAGACGGCTTAACGTAGCTACCTAGGTCTAAGGATCAGACCCGCTCACCATGTTAAATGATAGAAAACCCCGTAGGTATAACTTTATTATTCATCACTATTTATAGAGTACAAATGCATAACCCTAGTCATAGTGGACCCAACCCACAAGTCGGGCTTGGGCCTAATCCATCTAATAGTGAATTTCTTAATTTTCATGTTTACATTTGCATAACCTGATATGGTTACTTATACTAATTCCATTCACATACCTTCTTGTAGACGAGGAAGAAGATATTTTAAGTATTTTAGTTTTGGGAAATTAGAGCCATGAAGCGGGATGATGAAAAATTCACTACACGCGGGTCAATATTTGAAAATCCAATAACTAAAAAAAACTTGTTATGTAGCACAACCACCAGGCGAGAGACGCAGATTTTATTAGTGGGATGGCTACGAGGAGAGCTGTGAATGCTGTTGATTTGTTGAGTCTTCTTTCACAGTTACATGACCCGCAGAGTGAGCTCCTTTTGCTTCGATTATGTATGGGTATTTCCAAACTTTTTTTGGGTTTAAGGACTTGTCAATCTATACACATGAATGAGGCGACCTTGTTTTTTGACAAATGTTTGCGTGGGTCAATCGAGAATATAGTAGTTTGTGAAGGACCTTTCTTTGGAGACTTACAATGGAGACTTGCTTCTTTACCCATTCGTCTTGGTGGTTTGGGTTTATATTCGGAAAAAAGGCTTATTCCTATGTTTTTGTAGCCTCGAGGGCCCAATCTTGGGTGCTGCAAGACCACATCTTACGTGACAGTTGCATATGTGGTATGGATGATGATTATGTTTTTGCTTTGGCTTGTCTATGTGATATGATTCTAAGCTTTGATTTTAGTTGTTTCATTAATAAGGATATCGCCCCCTCTAAAGCCCAACAAACACTAACGAGTGCCCTTTTTAGTGAAATGGTCAAGGATATGAAAGTCCACTTTGACATGACTATGAGACAAAACCGATTTTTGAGTGTCTAAGAGCACCACATGCTCGTGATTTCCTACTAGATATCCATTTAGACTGGCTCGGTCCACATATGTCACTAGTGGAATGCCGCACTATCCTTAAGTATCGGTCCACATATGTCACCAGTGGAATGTCTAAGCACAAGACATGTTTGGATTCCTTTAGAGAACATGCGGTTCACTATAAAGAGCTCTCAGGCTTCAAGTACCGACACACGTGTGAACTTTTTGACCGACTCGTTAGACGAAAAATCCACACTTAGACTGACTGGCGTTTTGGTTTTTGGATATGTTGGAGGGAAACATGCGTGCGTGGATCTGAACGGGGTTTCTCTTCTTGTGGGGTTGAGTAGTCGGGGTTTTACAGCGGGTTAGACTGCTTTGAAAGCCGCCTCATAAAAAAGTGACAAAACATGATAAAGCATGCACTGAAAATCAACACGTGTTTATTCCTTTCGCGTTTGATACATTTGGTTTCCTTGCACCTAAGGCGGTGGAGCTACTCAATAGAGTTCAACGTGTTATCAACAGTAATGTTATGACGCCTAGATCTACAAATGTGGTTTTCCAAAGGATTAGCTTTGCAATTCAAAAAGGCTAGCGACACAGCTTGTTGCTCGTTTGCTTTTCACTTCTATGTAAATAATAAGTTATTATAATAAATACTTCCTCTGTCCCATATTAAATGTCCACTTTGACTTTTTGAAGTCTTTGTTTTTCAATTTTGACCTTAAATATTTTTGTTTGTGTTATGTATGACTTGATGCAAAATAAATGAATAGATTGAGTTTTAAATGTATTTTTCATTGATATAACTTTCATCAAGTATCACATAGCACAAACAAATACATTTAAGGTCAAAGTGTAAAAAGAAAGACTTCAAAAGTCAAAAGTGGACATCTAATATGAAACGGATGGAGTAATAAGTTATTATAATAAATCACAATCAGATCCCAATAAGAAAAAATTCATGATTTAGATCTTTATAGTGTGAGGTTCTTTTCAGAACCAAATAAAAGTACAGAACTGCAAGAACCAATCTCAACCTTTAATTAAAATAATCAATGGATGTAACTAATTGTGGCATAACTGTAAATAGACACAACTTATTGAGTTATATCAGAAGAGGGTTAAGGGCAATAATGGAAATTCATTTTAATAAAAAAAAATCAAAACCGTCATCCCTTAATAAAAGGATCTCGAGAACGAGTTCACCTAAAACACGTTTCCATCTTCATCCTTATTTCTTCAAATCTCAATGTCTGTCATTATCAAATCTTTATAATGCGTCATTATTTTTATTTCGCCATTAATCATTCAAGAGTTGCTTAGTGAAAGATCTATAATAAGGTATTGATTTATGCATTGTCATTTTCTACAACCAAAAACTCGTCATTTTCTGCAACCTAAAAGATCCATAATAAGGTATTGATCTATAAATATTGCTTATTTTATTGTATTTGTTCTGATTTGAATAAACTTCCTCTTTGATTAATTATTCATATCTTGATTCACTTTGTGATTTTTTTTTGAACGACTGAATTTATTAAAAAACTAGCAAGGAGCTAGAACCAACAAAAAAGAGTTATATGTTTACAAGATAAGGATTTTTTAACCAATCTATCAAACTAAATTTGAATTTGCCCCTATACTTGCACCATTGGAAGGACCGAGCCACAATGTCGTCGAAAAGAGAAGCTTTTGAAGGGATGGTAGAGCCAAACACCACTTGATTCCTGAAATTCCAAATAGACCACCAACCAATGTAAATAATACCTTCAAGAATCTGTTTACGCCTCGAAGAAAGAGTAAGACTGGAAGTCCACATCTTCCACTCCTCAAACGAAGAAACATGAGGAGACTTTACATCCCACCAAGAAGCTATATTGCGAAAGATGTCCCGCGTCATAGAACAAGCAAAAAAGAGATGAGAAGATGACTCGGCATGATTCTCACAGATAGGGCATAAGATGGAATTAATATCCAAACCTCTTTTAGAAAGGTTAATTCCTTTAATTACCTAAGTCTCGTATTTCTATGTTTCGTCGATGCACTGAATATAGTCTTGTCATACGCTTGGTCTGTACCATGTTAATTGCTTTGAATGCTTCTGTTTTAGTTTTGGTTTAACAAAAAGTTATGTATTGCTTTGAAATTAGGATTCGTTTAAATGATTGTAATGGACTAAAAATAAACCAAGTTGCTACCTGGCATAAAAGATATAGGATTCTTAAAATTGAAATTATGTTTATGATACGTATTTAATATTGTTGTGCATTTTGGAGATGCATAAGTTTAATTAACAAATAAAATGATCACGTGAGCTTATAGTTATCATCTTTTGAGACAACAACTTATGCCTATAGAGTACACTGTTTTGATTAAATTATTTTATATCATTTGAAAGAATTGTGCATATGTGTTTTGCTAGTTGTTATGATTAAATAATTCGTTTATTAATTGTTTGCGGTTACAGGTATGAGTATGATAAACGATATGAAGAGTGCACATGTGTTTTGTGTATACTACCTAGCGAGAAGATAACTATGATAAAAGATGTCAATAGTAAAGACACAAGTACATACAGTAGATAGAAGTGCACATAGACTACATTGAGTACTTATTTATAAGGGCCTGTGGATGAACTCAAATGTGCATATACATACAAAGAAATAAAGAGAGTCTAATTTGGGAAAATACATGTGCATATACGGCAACACTATATCTGGTTGTGTTAAAGATTAGTAGACACGTCTCTACATCAACGAAACTTTTATTTATTCTTTACTTTTAGAAATTTGTATTTAAATTATATATCACATGATCTTAGGTCTTTTGTATGATGTTTTTTGTTTTGAGTTGTGTACGGTACATTCAAAATACTTATGTTTGTCATTTCATGTACTTGTGTAATTTAGATGTTTAAGCAATAAAATACTAAAAACACATGTAAAATTACACTATCTTATAAAAACACATGTGCACCTTACCTTTTGAAAACATGCATACTTAAAAAAAAATTGAAAAAAAATTCCTAAACTTCAGGTGCTAAAAAACGTTTTTTATAAAAAAAATTAAAAAAGAAAATAAAAATAATAATTTTACCTATATACCCTTTTGAATTAAATTAAAAAAGTTAAATATTGAAAAAAATCTAATTGGTTGATAATGGTTCTCGCAGTTCTGTACTTTTATTTGGTTCTGAAAATAACCTCACCCTATATATATATATATATATATATATATATACACATATATATATATATATATATATATATATATATAGAGATATATATATATAAATATATATATATATATATATATATATATATATATATATATATTAATATAATATATCAATAGTAGGATCCAGTGAAAGTAAAGTTAAAAAAAAAGTGTAAATAACTGAGAATGAACTTAAACCACACATATGAGATGCACGACTTGCATTAGATATGCATTTTTATTCATTTAGAATGCCACCATTTAGAAGGTTTCAAAAGTATAATTTGATGTTTAGATGGAGCTAATTGTAATTTTCATTATTTCGAGCATGCAGGAGAACAAACAAAGAAGAGAAATCATGATATGCATCTATTGCATCTAAATAAAAGCTAGAAAGACACATTATGATGGCTTATAATGCATCTAAGATTATAGAGAGGCATCTAATTTAAGTCGGTGCATCTCGGATATGCGGTTATAGTTACTTCGTATCCTTCTTATTTTAAGAAAACTTCTCATTTGACCCTAACTCTCTCTCTCTCTCTCTCTCTCTCTCTCTCTATATATCTATATAATATATATAGATATATATATAATATATGATCATATATATATATATATATATATATATATATATATATATATATATACACTAGTAATAGTAACATTACCCGCCCAACGGGGGGTTCGATTCATAAAATTTTTTTTGAGACAATTTTTGTCGTTTAGTTCTAATAGAGTTGTCTGTGTGAGAAATAATTGTACTAATACCTCATCCATCTAACACGGAATGAATGAATGTTATTAGGGTACTATTAGGAGGCTAAAGGAACAAATACATTCTTGTAGAACAATTAATCGGCTTACCTTTTCAACACTTTAAAAGTTAGAATGGTCTAAATTTTTACGCTTACTTTGCACAATTAGTCGTGAGCACCTAAAATAGTATACAACTTTTACATCGTTTGCTAGTGTTTTTATCAATAAGAATATACAAACAAAAGTAATCCAAGAAGCTCTTTTGAGTTTATATTATTCTAGCCGATTATATAAATTTCAAATTGCATGAAAAGAGCATATTTCATGAAAAGATATGATACAAATTATGAGAGTAAAAACATATAATATTGGCTGGAAGTGGCATATGTGTGGGCATCATAGTCTGATCGTAATTTCCATGTTAAATGTTTGGATATATTCACAGGTGTTGGATGCATTGTGATAACTTACCATATAATATGTCATATAATTAAAGAGTATATCTTCATATTTTGGATTATATCTTGAAATATATTATTATGGATTTGGATAAATACCAAATCTAATTGTGGAGTATATCTTGAAATATATTAAAGATATCAACATGGTGAATTTCAAATTAAATGTTATGTGTGACATGTCATCGTTGAGGTGACATGCAGTCACTAAATCATATTTATACTCATAATTAGCCCCATATATAAGTTACTAGTAAAATAACCCGTCCAACGGGCGAGTTTGGGTTCATAAAACTTTTTTGAGACAATGTTGGTCGTTTAGTCCTAATGGTAGTTGTATTTGTGTAAACATAGAATCTTCATTTGTCTTTTTCGTTTGATTCTTGACAGTGTGACATATAGCTGTCCATGTGAGAAAAAAATTGTATTAATCAATTGATAACTGTTATACCTCAGTCATCTAACACGGAATGAATGAATGTTATTAGAGTTTTGAGAAAAAAGAATACATGTAAAATGAAACACCTGTTACATGTGCATTAGAAAACAAAAATCAATGCGCATATCTAAATAATTATCAAACAATTCGAAAGATTAGTCATACCTCATAATGAATGTTATTAGGTTTTTGAGAAAAAAGAGTACACATAGAACGAAACAGCCAAATACAATGACCAAGCAACTTATATTCGAAAGATTAGCCATACCTCATAGATAATGTCAGAAGATTAACATGCAACATGTTATATGTGCATAGCCATACCTCATAATGAATGTTATTAGAGTTTTGTGAAAAAAGAGTTCTTGTAGAATGAAACAACCACATACAATGACAAAGCAACATATTATATTCGAAGATTAGCCATATCTCATAGATATTGTCAGAAGATTAACATGCAACATGTTACATGTGCATTAAAAAAAATCAATGTATTAATCTCAAAAATTATCAATCGTTGTTAACTATAAAATATGATCACATGGTCGATGAAAGTGTTACTTTTAAATTTCAACTTACACGATGATAGCCACCAACATAATTTATGTTTGACCGAAGGTCATCTATGTCGAAAGAATCAACTGATCCTGATATGAGAAGTTGCAAATAAAGAAGCATTTCTTTTAGGCTTGTGTTATACGTACCCCTCTGGAACACCATTTGTACCCCCCTATTTTTTCGGGTTTTTTTTCGTCTTTTAATTTTTTTTATAATTTTGCTTATATTATAAAACTGTGAAACTAAAAGCGCGGAATAAAAATTATAAAGTTTAACGAGTCAAAAGTATGAAACTGTCAAAAAATACAGAACATAACCTGATATAAAACTGCGTTGTACTGTAAAAGAGGAGTACAAAAGAAATCTTTTGTACTTTTTGGTACTATTCGGGGGGACAGGGGGGTACCAATAGTAGTACCCTTCTTTTATCTCTAAAAGAGAAAGGAAGCATACTCTGACTTCCTTATCATCACACACAAATCAGATGTATAAAATATATTAAATAGAGATGAAATCAATGTAGATCCAATATTTATTAAAAATCTAATTGATCAATCATAACCATCTATTTTTTTATTAAATTAAAAAACCCAACTTTTCATCTCTTTTTTAAAATTAAAATATCTTGCAAACGGTAAATCGTCAAACGACAAAAAATACACCATCGCGACGAGAATTAAATCATCTTTCTATAGAGGGGCACTTTGATATACTTTCGACGAACTTTTGAAGAATTTTTTTTTAATTTTTTTTCAGTCACGTCTAAAAAATCACATATGATTTGTATCAGAATCACATATGATTTAATAAAATCACATATGATTTGTGAAACAAATTACATGTGATTTTTTCCAGAATCACATGTGATCATTCTAGACGTGACTGAAAAATAAAATTGAAAAAAAAGTTCATCGAAATTATATCAAAGTGCCCCTCTATAGAAAGATGATTTAATTCTCGTTGCAATGGTATGTTTCATTTTACGTAACGATTAACGGTTTGTGAGATATTTAATTTTTTAAAAAAAAAGATGAAAAGTGAGTTTTATTTAATTTAATGAAAAAATGGAGGGTTGAGATGGAGTCTTTGAATCTATGATAAAAAAAGGATCTTTATTGAACTTTTGTCATATTAAATAATTCTGTTATCATTAACTAGACGAATACCTATGCATGCACGGAAAATATCTTGCGACCAATAATTAACGATATGCAATATTGATAATGTTGTGGCTTTGTACTTGAATGCGAGAAATTTTTAACTAAATGAAATTGCAAACACTCGTAAAATGCAAGAAATTCTTAACTTGTATCAAACAAGACATTTAGTTAAATTGAAAGTGAAACATTACATCATTATGAGATAAAATCTAACAGCACACGTTACTCGTCATGTAAAACTTCTTGGTATACGACATTTGAGGTGTAGACTCCTCCTTGATCAAACTCTTTTTCTGGTTTGGAGATCAAACATAATGTTTTGAAACCCGGTTCTATCCAAGGTTCAACCGGTTCTGGTCGAAAACAAGTCAAATTAAACCATTTTTTATATTTTCAAAACTCGTTTTCCGATAGCGACCTCGTGTACCCGCGCATAACGACAGAAATTCATGACAGCGACCTCGTTTTCGACAGCGATTCCCGGTGGCAGCTTCTAAGTGTTTATGTTTCTGTGTATTTTTCCATGCAATTGTGATCCATATTTATAAGAGATTTACCAAACCCTAGTCAATGAAAATTATGAGAGATTAATGGGCCCACCATTGAGTCAATCAATTAATTAATGAGGCAATCAGTTTCGTTTGACTGAGTGTACATATCAGTTTCGTTTGCTATTATTAATTCGTTGGTTATAATGATTTTAATTTTTCCATTGTTTCTTAAAATGAGTCAATCAATTAATTAATGAGGCAATCAGTTTTGTTTGACTGAGTGTACATATCAGTTTCGTTTGCTATTATTAATTCGTAGGTTATAATGATTTTAATTTTTCCAATGTTTCTTAAAATAAGGATTTTCAACTTTTCTAGATTTCAACTTTTCTAGATTTCTAGTTCAACGATTTGGGAAATCTCCTAATAGTGTTTATGTTTTTTGTGTATTTTTCCATGCAATCGTGATCCCTATTTATAGGGGATTTACCAAACCCTAGTCAATGAAAATTATGAGAGATTAATGGGCCCACCATTGAGTCAATTAATTAATTAATGAGACAATCAGTTTCGTTTGACTGAGTGTACATATTAGTTTCGTTTGCTATTATTAATTCGTTGGTTGAAATGATTTTAATTTTTCCATTGTTTCTTAAAATGAGTCAATCAGATTAATTATGAGGCTATCATTTTTGTTTACTGAGGTACATATCAGTTTCGTTTCGCTATTATTAATTCGTAGGTTATAATGATTTTAATTGTTCCCAATGTTTCTTAAAAATGGAGCAAACAATTAATTAATGAGGCAATAAGTTTCAGTGTTGAGCTGAGTGTACATATCAGATTTCGTTTGCTATTATTAAATGTTGTAGGTTATAATGAGTTTAATTTTTCCATATGTTTCCTGTAAAATAAGGATTTTCAACGTTTTAGATTTCACTTTTTTAGATTTCTATTTCAACATTTGGGGAAAATCGTCCTTTATAGTGTTTGTTGTTTCTGGTGTAATTTTACCTATGCAATTGGATCCATATTTATATAGGGGATTTACCAACCCTAGGCAAGAAAATTATGAAGATGTACTTGGACCCCATCATTGAGTCAAATCAATTTAATTAATGAGGCAATCAGTTTTCCGTTTACTGAGTGTACATATAAGTTTCGTTTGGCTATTATTAATTGCGTTTGGTTTTATAATGATTTTAATTTTTCCATTGTTTCTTAAAAATGATCAATCAATAAATTAATGAGCAATCATTTTTTGGTTTGACTGAGTGAACAGTCAGTTTCGTTTGCTATTATTAATTCCTAGTTTATAATGATTTGTAATTTTTTCAATGTTTCTTAAAATGTAGTCAATCCAAATAATTAATGAGTCAATCAGTTCGTTTAACTGAAGTGTACATTATCAGTTTTGTTTGCTATTCTAATTCGTAGGTCATAATGACTTTTAATTTACAATGTTTTCGTTAAAAATAAGGATTTTCAACTTTGTCTAGATTTTAAACTTTTTTAGATTTTTTATTTTTAACATATGTGTAATCTCCTTTATAAGGAGAAACATTTGTAAGAATAATAATCTATCAAGAATTTAGCATGGCCAGTCCTTACGTAAAAGTAATTGTACTAAAGCGTTTTAGTATCATCATGAATAAACTTAGATATGCAAATGATTTATAAAATTTCCATTTTTTTAGCATAAACTTAATACAAAAAAAGTATTGTTAAGGTAAAATACCGTACCTTGAGTCTAGGGTGCGTTCCCTACCCTCTTGGTGAAGTATCCCCTTAAATTACCTGAAAGTAAGAAAGAACACCCGTTAACTCGCCCCGGGTGTTGACCCAGGACCAAGCTCGGGCGTGAGAGTAAGTATGTGAATATGAGCCGAAGGGGCTGTATGATGAAGCCGAAGAGGCTATATTAATAAATGTATGTGTGTGTGCAGTAAATGTTGTCCTTCAAGTAGTAAATGCTTGGGTATTTATACTACTTGAAGCACTGTTTGGAAATACTGTTCTTGACACCTTGGGAATGAAGGAGCCGACTTATGCCTAGCCTTTGCCTTGGGTGTCAGTACTCCTTGGAGACATCGCTCCTTAATTCCCGGGATAGTGATGTTGCATGAGTGTTTGTTATTGTCCAACGGGTTAAAGAGGTGTCCCTCTTTATCGAGTCTAACGTTTTGTCTTCTTTTGGGTTGATGTAGTGCGCCCGTCCGGACCCGTCCGACCCGTTCGGATATGGGGCCCGTCCGGTATCTATTAGGTTGACGTCTCATACTCGTTTGGAACTTCATGGCCCGTTCGGACACTTGTGGCCCTTTCGGACTTGAATAGCTTGCTTGGTCTGGAATGATTTGATTGGGCTTGAGTGGTTTGCTTGGGCTTTGTGTGGCCCATTCGGACTGTTGGCCTGTCCGGCATATACGCGGACATGTCCCCCCCAGTATGGCTTTAAGAGTTGTAAACTATTGAAGTCATACTTGAGGTGCTTGTCTTGAAGGGTCCTGAGACGTTGGTCCTCATCTCCTTCCTCCCCTACTCCTCTTCCTTTTCTTTCCCCCTTTTTTTTAATACGTATGAAACAAAATTCATAATTATGAGGAGTTGAGATCCACTTGTCCCTTTGATGTGTATGAGACAAAATCATAATTTCAGTGGGGTTAAAAACCATTATGACTCTTCATCGTCTTTTTATCTGGTGTGTACACGTGTCGAGCGATTTCCCATCAACGGTCATGATTTGGCTTTGACAGCTGTTGTGTGATTTGACGAAACCAAGCCCATTTGGGGCCTATAAATAGCCCATAGTTACTTATTTTTTACCGTGTGTAAAAATTTAAAGATCACAGCCGAACGTCCCTTGCTTGCCAGATAATTATCCGACTCGTCCAGCCGCCTTTTCCTTTATTGTGATCAGGTATACCTTTCTTCCCTTTTTGACTTTGTAAGTTGCCGCCCCTTCGGATCTTTGAAAATGTCTGACGTGGAACGAGTTGACATGGGGTCGCAAGCCGAAGCCTCTTCGTCCAGCAAACGTGACATGGGTTCTTATATTTCTACCATGAAACCTTCGGATGTGAAAGCCCTTACGCGTAAATATAAAATTCCTAGGGATCTGCATCCCGTTGCTGTGTCCTCCGAATGGACCATGGACCGTCTGACCGATGATTATATTGGTCTCTACGAGCAATATTTTGAGTTTGCCGGGCTAAGGGTACCCTTTTCGACCTTCCTTCTTGCTGTGATTAGGCACTTTCATGTACATATCTCCCAATTAGTGCCACTGGGTTTGACCCGATTGACGTTATTCGAGTTGTATTGTCGAAGCCTTAACATCGTCCATTCGGTAACTTTGTTCCGGGTTTTTTATAAACTTAGCAAACAAGGGGATTGGTTTTCATTCGAGAAAAGGGCCGGTGAGGATTTTTGAGGTAAGATTTTGAACGAAACATTCTATTGTATGAAAAAGTGGAAATGGCGTTTCTTTTTTATTGATCGAAGGGCCATTCCGGATGCTATGTGCTGGAGGCATCATGATTCAGATATAAGTGACCATGCGCCCAAGGATGGGTTCGATGAGGATGATGTTATTGCTCTGACCAGCCAGCCTATTGATATTCGTGGTATTCCGAGTGGGTTGCTTTTTAGTGCAGGGTTGGCTATCACTTGGGAATTTCCTAAGTCTCGTCCTTTGTTCAAAGATCCGAAGGGCAATGGTAATGAGAGGGCACTTATCTCTGCTATTTGTTTGCGACTTTGTATATATTTTTTATTTTCTCACCTGGTGTTTTTTTTTGTAGTTGTTACCATGTCAGAGTATTTACGTCTTCCTTTTCTTTCCGGAATGACTATCGAGGCTGGGGGGGCCTTGACCGAACAAGACGTCATTCCTCAACATACTACCACTCCTCTTAGTGCCGATGAGCCAGTTCCTGGAAAGACGGATTCACAACAAAGGGTTGAGGCCTCCGATCCTAAGATAGTGGCCACTAGGATAAGGAAGGCGCAAGCTGCTGCAAAGAGAAAAGCCGAGAAGCATAGGGGATCCGAAGGTGTCGGAGGGTCTAAGGGAAGTTCAAAGAGACGTAAGGAAAAACCTTCTGATCACATCCCTTGTCCTACTCCTCTTCGAACTATAGAGGCGGTTACTTCTGATGTTTCTAGGGGTGAAAATGTGGTTTCCCCTACTCAGGCTCAGGGAGACAATTTGCTTGAGATTCCTGCACATGACTCTGCTAATACTACCACTCGCCCTTGTGAAGAGCATCATGATGAACATTCGGGGGTTCTTGGTAATAGAGATGGTAGTTTTGATGACGATGTAGATGAAGAGGTTGATCATGAGGGACCGGATAGGCATGTTAGCGACACTACCGAACGGGATGTTATTAGAACCGAGTCAATCCCTCCTGCTGCAACCCGCCCAGATACTGGGAAGTCTATTTCCCAAGAGGAAACTCCTATGCCTAATCCTCTTCCGAAAGGTGTGTCTTTTGCTTCCCCTTCATTTGCTTAAGTGTTTTATTCTTCGCATTCTGTTGCTAATAGGTGTTTCACAGGTGCTGGTGCCGATGAGGCTGGGTCTTCTTTACCTCCGTCTCTTTTTGTTCCGACTTGGGGAATTCACCAAAGGAGTCGAGTGACCACTCCGAAGGAGTGTCGTGATTTGATGGTCAATCTCATTCCTCCTGGTGTTAGAGAGGAGATGAATCTTTTAGACAATAATATTGTTTTGGACAGAGCTTGGTTCTCCTTGGCCCGTGGTGCTATGGCACAGGCCCACGCCCTTTGTCAATTCGAGTCCCTTTATGACACCCATCATGCCCTGCAAGAGAGTCTCGAGACTACACGAGGTCAGCTCGTTCGGACCCGAGAGGATTTCAATGTTGTTCAAAATTTCTACAATACTTTGTCTGAGAAGCATAGGAAACTCCGCGAGGAGCATGCCCAGTGCTCTGAGGGTCTTGCTGCTGTCCGAGCCGAAAGGGATAGCTTGACGGCTACTAATGCCGAACAAGCCCTTCGGATCAAAGAGTTGGAGCAACAATTGAAAAATGCTAATGAGGTCCATTCTTCTGCTGTGAAAGACCTGGAAAATCAGCTTGCTCAAAAAGACTCTGCCTTGGTTTATGCTGAGAGGATTTCTGGTGAGAGACTCTCGGAAAATGAGGAGCTCCGGGCCCAACTTGCCTTTGCCCGAAAGGAGAAGACTGATGCTATTAGAAAGCTTCTTCCCACTGTGGTGGAGCGCCTCTTACAGAGCCATGAATATAAACAAAGTCTTTCCGTTCCTTTCAACTATGCGCTCCAGACTGGATGGGGGCAAGGTCTGGCTGAGGAGAGATCCGAAAAGGAGCTCCATGAGATAATGATGAGGATGAACGGGTTTGATCCTTACTCTGATAAGAAGATGAATGCTGAATACGAGAGGTTGTTTTCCAAGACTTATTCGTACGTGGACCGTATCTCTCACCTTTTCGAGAAGCCAATGCAAGATCTCTTAAAACTTCATCCTGCCCCTCCTCCTAGGGATGCTCCCAAGGCTGGTTTCGGAGGTATTGTCTTTGCCTCTAGACTCGTCAGGGCTGCGGAGGTGGCCCGCTCCAAAGATACAACCTCTCTTCAAGATCCCGCTTCCAAGAATGCTTCCGAAGGTTCCAAATCTCCTCCCTCAAAGAAGACTTAGCTTGTAATTTGTAATGAATAGGTCTTATTTTGAATTGCTTGTACCTTTGAAAGAATGTCCCCCTTTAGGCCTGCCATAATTTAACTTATTTTGGTACCGTTGTAAATTTGCCTTTGTCGCCATTGATTCCTTGTTTATCCGCTTGTACCACTTGTATTCGAATGGGTTACCCTTCATGTAGATGTAGCTATCGTGGGGTCACTTCCTCCGAGGAGGTTTTGCCATATGTACAATGTGTTTCGTCTGAAGGGATTTTGCCCTTTCTTCTATGTTTTTTTTACTTGGTGTTTGTGTGGTTTACCCTGTGACTTAGTTGTCTTTGGGATTTATTTTGTCCGGAGGGGCTGTGCCCTTCCCTATTATTTTTACCCTGTGACTTAGTTGTCTGTGGGATTTGTTTTGTCCGGAGAGGCTATGGCCTTCCCCATTATTTTTACCCTGTGACTTTGTTGTCTGTGGGGTTTATTTTGTCCGGAGGGGCTGTGGAGTTTGATAGTCCCTCTTTTCACATCGCTTTTAAATTGGGATGGAAATGATGCAAATAGATTTAAAATGTTCTAATTACTGTGATTATGTGTCTTTATTTTAAAAGTGTATGGACTTTACTTGGCTATTGTATGTTACGTGCTAAATGCTTATGTGTATTTAGATCGGGGGTAACGTTCCTACCTATTTGTTATGTGTATTTGGATCGGGGGTAACGTTCCTACCCATTTGTTGTGATATTAATTCGGGGGTAACATTCCTACCCATGTGAAGTGATGGTTTTAATGGATCGGGGGTAGCGTTCCTACCCAAGTGTTGATACTTGTTAGATCATGGGACACACGCGGCGAGCGCAACATGCCTCTGTTCTCCTGAGCCCGTCCCTAAGGCGATGATAGGTTGTATGATAGTACAGTGATTGTCCTGCCATGTTTGCATTAATCACAATAATTGTTTATAAGCTTTGATTTTCGTGTCTTAAACCTATGTCTCTCACCAACCTTTGTGTTGACATTTTAAGCATCATTTTTAGGTAACCATCTTGAGGATGTTGAAGTTAGGAAGAGTGGCTAGTGAGACCGTAGGCTTGCATGCAGAGTCATTCTCTTAGAGATTTTATTTATGTCATTTGAATTGTTTGATACTTAGTTGTTATTTGATTGTTTAGACTCTTGGATTATGTTTCCTTGCGGTATGACTTTGCTATCGTAATGCAAGACTCCTTTATCTTGTGTTAGATATTGTCATTACACATTGTGTCTCATTTGTTTATCTATTTCATTTAGTTCTCTCTATTGTTGACACCATTGTGTTGTCAGCTCGCGCACGCTCATTCTGATGTTACGCCTCGTGTTTCCGCCTAGGCGGGGTGTGACAAATTGGTATCAGAGCCTTTGGTTATAGAAAAGTAGGTAGTTGATCCCTAGACTATAACCCTAAGGAGCCTTACTGTTGATGCATGTCAGGCCCTTAAGGCGTTTAGAATTATAACTAGTCATGCGTTTTCCTTAATACATGTTTTATTTCGTCAGTTTGTTCTCATTTTTTTTTAGCTATTTTGATTGCCTTTATCTGATTTAGCGTGCCTTATCTCTTGATAAATTAGCTATGCCTCCTCACCTTCATAAGAAGTTCCGCATGGGGGTTGCCATTGCAAAAGGATGTAGGGGATACTATAAACCAGGAACAAGGGCTTGGGTAAGGCGGTGTAACCGCAAGATCCGGTTTATATCGTATTGACATTGTACCATGCAGAGTTGAAGAGAGGTTGACCATAAAATTAGTTAAGGGAGAAGAGGTATTAAAGATTGAAACAATAGTGACTGCTAAAGATGGTACAATTACCAAATTTCCAAGAAAATTCCCAGAATACAAACCAACTAATGAGGAAGAAGAATTTTCTAAGTTAAAAGCAATCTGTGAGAATGTAATTTATGACATATCCGACAGTGATTCGGATCTGGAGTCTACGGCTAGGAGTGGACCTAGGGACAGTGAGATGGAAGATACGGGGGGTAGTGGAATTCGAATCAATGCTTGATTGTCTCCCTCTTTATTTCGTGTTTACAGCATTTTAGGTTTTGAGGATTGTTTGACTTTGTTTTGGAATTATATAGGAATGTTTTAACTTTAGAATATTGGATTTTGTCTCGCCGCTCGCTCCTTAGCCTCTCACATCTCTCCTATGATTTTAAGTGATTATTGAGTCATTTCCGATATGGTGTAATTTTGTTGTATGTGATCTAGTGTTATGTGCTTTTTGTGACATTATGAAGTTTTGTGGTCATAAGAGGGAGTAACTGTGAAAGGGGGCATCTATAATTATGGTGGCCAACATAATTATACATGCGCACAACACAAGTAGACTTGCCAAGTATATTTATGGATTTGATGATAACATGTTGTTAGGTTGATTATGTATGTAGTATGATATATATATATATATATAATATATATATATATATACCCCTATAACTATATATATATATATAATATATATATATATATATTAGTGATGATTGTAATATAGAAGAAATGGACGGTTTAGAAACCTTTCCCACTATTTAAATTTGCTTTTAATACTATTTCATCATAGATATAGAGATCGAGATACTTTACCCTCCCCCCCCCCCCCCCCCCCCACCCACTACCACTTCACCCCCACTCACCCCTTACCTCGTCCCCCCTCCACCTCAAACACCCCCCCTGCCTCCCCCCACTCTCTCACCACCAATCAACCATATAAAATAATAAACTAATCTATCCTCATCCTTATTAATATACCCCCCCCCACATACCTCCAGATCCACCCACCCCACCGACCCCCCTACCCCACATAACAACACCCCCCCGGCCAACCACCCACATAAACAACACCACATGGAAACCGCCCACATCCCCCATCAACACCACCCACCAGGGCCCCCAACCCCCCCCTCCCCGGTCCGCGGAATCCCACAAGGCCCCCGCCATCGTCTCACTACAAGGGATCAATCGGCCCCCCCTCGCGCCACCCCCCCCACCCCCGCGCCACCAGGAGCCCCCTACTGGCCCCCCCCCCGCGCTCACAGGAGGGCCGTCGCCCCCGCACCCACATCAACACCCCACCCTTCCCACCGCTGGACCCCCCTCCGACGCGCAGACTAAAGAATGTACTTGACAATAGCGGGTGTTCTGAGAATCAAAAGGTGAAGTATACTGCCAGTTCGTTTGTTAACAAGGCACTGACATGGTGGAACACTCAAATCTAGGCAAGAGGCCGTGAAGCGGCAATTGGTATGACCTGGAATGATTTTAATGCTCAGTTGGTGGAGGAATTTTGTCCAAGTAATGAAATGGAGAGGTTGAAGAATGAATTTTGGAATCACAAGATGGTAGGAGCCAACCATGCAGCTTACACTGATCGGTTCCATGAACTGGCCAAGCTGGTTCCACATCCGGTGACACCTGAGTCGGCATGCATCAAGAGGTATGTAGCGGGATTGGCGCTTGAGATTAGAGGAATGCTCAAGGTGACTCAGCCAGAACAAATTATCTAGGGGCATTAGTTGCAGATCCGTTCATAATTAATGAGTGTAGCAATTAAGTGTAAAGGTACCTTGATCAAAGAGTAAAAGTAATAAGAAGAGGAAGGCAGTGGAAGGGGACTGGTAAATCTGGTGATATGTGATCATGGAGGGCATAAATAACGGTGAAAAATAAGAGCGGTTTGGAGGCAAAGATTCATCATAAAAATGAATTGTGAACCAATATCCCAAGGTACTATGTTCTATACTTATCATTCCGTGGAGGATAGTGTTTGTAGGCTCGCGCGCGGCGTAAACTGTCAAAGGCTCCTGGCCATTTGTAAGATTTTCTGGGCACCGTTTAAGCAGAGCACTCATGTTCATGCTGTCAGCTCTCCGCGCGCCTCGGCGCCGGTCTCCCCACGAGGAGATAGAGAGATATGATATGGAAGCCGCGTGCAATTTTCGAAATACTTGTCCTAAGTTGATACAGAGCAATTGGTCAAGTGGAAACTGTTTTAACTATTGAAGGCTAAATTTGGAACACAAGAAACAATGGAAGAGAGTACATGAAGGCCTTCAATGTGAATGTGAAAGCGGTGGAAGCGTTCTACAGGACGACTAAGTTGTGCAGGTCCAATTTTTCTCTTACATACGACCTCCCATTTTGCTACTGTACCTTTTTGATCTAGAGCTGATTTTAGTTTCATTTTAGATGAATGAGATCACCTTTGAAGTAATGTGAAACCTTGTTAGTATTGTAAATCCTGGTTATATGATAGAAGGTTAGCAGATGGTAGAAGTAGAAGGGATAGGATTATCGTGAATACAACACAGAAATAGGAAATTCTTGTTAGATTAATTTGTTTGCGTGGGTCATCATGGAAGTTTCAATGTGATTGTGGGAATGGACTGGTTGTCCCAGAATAAGGCTGTGATAGTTTGTCATGAAAAGGTGGTTGAAATACCGTTGGAAGGTAGTGGGATACTTAGGGTTCAAGGGGAACATACTTTAGGAGCCGCTAAAGCCTTAATGAATGTTAAGGTAGATGAACCAAAATTGAGTGATATATTTGTAGTACGGGATTTTGTTGATGTATTCCCGAAAAGTTGAGTTTCGCATAGATTTAATTCCTGGAGTGACGCCAGTTGCAAAGTCTCCATATCGTCTAGCGCCCTCGGAAATGCAAGAATTGTCTGGGAAAAATCAAGAGTTGCAAGACAAGGGTTTCATACGACCGAGTCATTCTCTGTGGGGAGCACCAGTGTTGTTTGTTAAGAAGAAGGATGGCTCTTTTCGTATGTGTATCGATTATAGAGAATTGAACAAGTTAACTGTTAAGAATCGATATCCTCTCCCTAGAATTGATGACTTATTTGATCAACTACAAGGTTCATGTTATTTCTCCAAGATAGATCTTCGATCGGGTTATCACCAGCTCCGAGTACATGAGGACGATATTCTAAAAACCGCATTTCAAACAAGGTATGGACATTTTGAGTTTACCGTTATGCCCTTCGGATTAACCAATGCACCGGCGGTCTTTATGGATTTGATGAACCGAGTCTGTAAACCGTATTTAGATAAGTTTGTTATTGTATTCATCGATGACATCTTGATCTACTCAAAGACTAAGGAAGATCATGAAGTGCATTTGAGGTTAGTTTTAGAATTATTGAGGAAGGAGAAGTTGTATGCTAAATTCTCCAAGTGTGAGTTCTGGTTGCAAGAAGTGCATTTCCTTGGTCACGTGGTTAATCAGAGTGGTATTCACGTGGACCCAGGTAAGATAGAGGCAGTAAAGAATTGGAAAGCTCCTACGACATCGTCTGAGATTCGATCGTTTTTGGGGTTGGCAGGTTACTACCGTCGTTTCATCGCAAATTTCTCTAAGATTGCTAAACCTCTTACCTCGTTGACTCAGAAGAACCAAAAGTATGTGTGGGGTGTGGAACAAGAAGAGGCTTTCCAGACTTTAAAAAATAATTTGTGTGAGGCGCCGATATTGTCACTTCCTGATGGAGTTGAAGATTTTGTAGTTTACTGTGATGCTTCGAATTAGTGATTAGGTTGTGTGCTTATGCAAAGAAAGCAGGTACTTGCTTATGCATCAAGGAAGTTAAAAATCCACGAGAAGAATTAAACAACACATGGTCTAGAGTTGGGAGCGGTGGTGTTTGCTCTAAAAACTTAGAGACATTATTTGTATGGTACAAAAAGTGTCATATATACGGATCATAAAAGTCTCCAACACATATTTGATCAGAAGGAGTTGAATATGCGCCAAAGGAGTTGGATCAAACTATTTAGTGATTATGAATGTGAAATTCACTATCATCCAGGTAAAGCGAATGTGGTGGCCTGCATTGAGTAGGAAGAAACAGGTGAAACCTAAACGTTTACGGGCAATGGCTATGAATATTCAATCTGGAGTAAAAGGAATAATACTGGCAGCTCAAGGTGAGGCATTCAATCAGGAGAACGTACTTGCTGAAAGGTTACATGGTTTAGATCAGCAAATGGAAAGGAAAGGAGATGAAAGTTTATACTTTACGGATCGAATATGGGTTCCGTTAGTAGGAGATGTGAGAACAGTAATTATGGATGAGGCTCATAAGCCCATGTATTCCATACATCCTGGAGCGGATAAGATGTACTATGACTTTCATGCTATGTACTGGTGGCCAGGAATGAAGAGGGATATTGCTACCTATGTTTGCGAGTGTTTAACTTATGCAAAGGTAAAGGCTGAGCATTAAAGGCCTTTGGGCTTATTACAACAACCAGAGATACCTGAATGAAAGTGGGAAAACATCACCATGGACTTCATCACAAAGTTACCTAGAACAAGGAGTGGGTACAATGCGATATGGGTTGCAGTTGATAGATTGACCAAATTAGCGCATTTTCTAGCAATACGTGAAGATTATAGTACGGAGAAATTGGCGAGGTTGTACACCGACGAAATTGTCGTGCGTCATGGAGTGCCTGTGTTGATTATTTTGGATCGTGATGCACGGTTTACATCACGTCTCTAAAAAACATTTCAGAAAGCCTTAGGAACGCGATTGGAAATAAGCACGACTTATCACCCTCAGACAGATGGACAAGAGTGAGCTAACAATTCCAACTTGAGATATGTTAAGGGCGTGTGTGATAGACTTTGGTGGCAGTTGGGATGTCCACTTACCGTTAGCTGAGTTCTCTTATAACAACAATTATCACACTAGCATTCGGTGTGCTCCGTTTAAAGCACTATATGAAAGAAAATGTAGGTCACCCGTGTTATGGGCTGAAATTAGGGAAGGTAGTTTGATTGGTCCCGAATTGGTGCAGGAAATGACTGATAAAGTAGTGGTTATAAAGGAAAAGTTCCAAGCGGCAAGAGATCGTCAGAAGAGTTATGCAGACAGTGGACGTAAGATGACAAAGTACGAGGTTAGAGAGAGTGTGTTGTTAAAAGTGTCACTGTGGAAAGGTGCGATGCATTTTGGGAAAAAGGGTAAGTTAGCACCGAGATATGTTGGACCATTCAAGATCCTAGAGAGGATCGACCCTGTAGCTTATCAGTTAAGATTGCATGAGGAATTGATTGGTGTACATGACACATTCTATGTGTCAAATTTGAATAAGTGTTTGGGGAATGCTAATTTGCATGTGTCGTTGAATGAAATAAAAATTGACAAGACTTTACGTTTTGTTGAGGAACCTGTAGAAATTATGGATCGTGAGATTAAGAAGTATTGAAACGTAGTAAATACCATTGTTGAAGTTTGTTGGAATTCAAAGCTGGTTCCATACCTTAGGAAACGCGAAGACTATATGAAGTTCTAAGTATCCTCAATATTTGTTGATCGAACTGTTAACCCCCTAATTCAACTCAGATCGAGATTTTTTCCATAAGGATGTGATACTAAACAACTGTGATTTTGCGCAGGATTTAGTTTTTTTATACCTTTAGAAATGGCTAGTGTCCATATTTGTATGCTTTTTATTTTGCGTGCTATGTGTTTTTTTTTCCCCCTATATGTATGTTGAAGTGGATGACATAAGTGCTGATGTCATTTTAGAGTAAATGATTACCTTATTTTTGTGTGCATATGAGTTTGTGTTCAGTATTCCATTTGTTCATGTGTGTGAAATAATGAAAGAAAAACGTTTGCCTGCATTGCTACTCAATTCTTGGGTTTAAGAGTTAAGCGTTTATAAGAAGTGTAAGTTATTGGAAATGAAGCATGTTAGTGAAATATGGAAGTTTGCAGTAAACTTTCCATAAATTGAAAGTAAAATGTGAAATGAAAAGTTATTTTTAGAAAGTCTAGTAGGTGGTGTTTAAGTGAAAAGGTTTACTCAAATTAGCTTAGGATTTTATAAAAACTTAAGGTAACGTAAGTAATAGGGTAATTAATAAATAAATAAAATATATAAAAATATAATTATTGGGGGTGGCCGATAGATTTTGTTGGGTTTTAGGGGTTTAAGAGTCAAATTGTAAATATAGGGGGATAAAGATACATTAAGATAAGTATTAACAAAACCTAGCTCATAAATTTCTTCTCCCTCTCCTTTTTTGTCGTACGATCTCAGCCCCCCAAAACCCTAAGATCAATGTTCCACTTTGGTCCAAAGACACATTCAAGAGTTGTGGGGTTTAGGTGCTAGTATCAGGTAAGTGTGTGTCTCTTAGTTAGATTTGTATATTTATGTAACAAAATCAATGATAAGATCTAGGGGTTTCATAAAAAATACAGAATATTAATATATTTAATGATGCAGAGTGATTTAGGGCTTGATTAGGTCATGTTCATAGCAATTGGTTAGGTTAGATTTGCGTTAAAACTTGATTTAGGGTTGAGCAGAATTTGGAGTCGTGTTCAACGACTGATATCTAGATGCTAAAAACATGTATTGATATGTTTCTTGAGTCTATGAACAAGCCAAAAGAGTCTACTTACCATAAAATCCAGCCTCGAAGGTTTTTAAGGTCGGGAAGGCATTCAAATAACATTTGCAACAAAAGTGGCCAAAATAGTAAATACGGGTCAGAATTAGGTCATGTTTGTGAGGGTGAAACCTTAACTTAAAAGTGGAATTAAGTTTATCCAATCTAGAGTAATTAAGTTCTATATGTATATAAAGAAACCCTAGAAGGATAGCTTCTGATTGTGTGTCTAAGTATGATAGTTAGGGCCATACATTTTAGTTTGCAATCAGATCCAAATTGGGGCAGTTTTGAAGTTTGATTTTATTTGGGATAGTTTCACTTGTAATGGGTACTTGGGAATCTCAAGGTATTTAATAAACACATAAAGGAGCTTAGATGATTTTTGGTATAAATTATAAAGGTCAACAAGTATAGTTTTTAAGTTGGTTAAGACACGCTAAAATTCTGTATTTTTGGATAAATTGTAGTTAACTAGTATAATGTGTTAACAAGATGGTTAAGGTTGGGCATGGTGTCGGGGCGACCCATGATGGTTAATCAAACCCTTAGACATCCATCATATGAGTGTTACATGGACTTGAGCTTTTAGCTTGGTCGCGTGTAACACGTTTGTGTTTGTATTGTGTAGCTTGTGTTGATATTGTTTGGAAGCTGCTTGTGCATCAGGTGAGTTTCATAGCCCCTCTTTTCTTATGATTTATTGGGGTGGAAATGATGCAAAGTGTTTGGAAATGTTTTGATTACTGTGATAATGTGTTGTCAAAGATGCATGGACTATACGTGACTATTGTATGTTGTGTGCTACATGTTTTGTGATGTGATATTGAGAATTGCGAACTAAGTCAGGGGGGATCACCTGCGGGTATCCATGGCCTGTTTAGTGGATGGTACTGTGGCCTAGCGAGCAGGAAGGTTACTTTGGGAGTATCCATGGCCTGGGCTAAGGGGGTAACCACAGGGACCTTGGTACGATATGAGACGTCTTGTAGTCGTTTGCCGGGTATTTGTGTGATTGATTGGATTTGCATGTTAGCCTGTATGATAGTTCATTTATTGTCCTGCAATGTTTTCTTTATTATCACAGTAATTTACAGTTGGATTTGATTATCGTGTCTTAAAACCTATGACTCTCACCAACATTATGTTGACGTTTTTAAGCATCATTTTCAGGTAATCGTCTTGAGGATAATGAAGTTAGGAAGAGTGGCTAGTGAGACCGTAGGCTTGCATGCAGAGTCTATCTCCTAGAGTTTTTATTTTGGCATTTGAATTGTTTGATACTTGGTTGTTTATTGATTGTTTAGACTTTTGGATTATGTTTCCTTGTGGTATGACTTTGCTATCGTAATGCAAGACTCCTTTATCTTGTGTTAGATATTGTCATGACACATTGTGTCTCATTAGTTTATCTATTTCATTTAGTTCTCTCTATTTTCGACACCATTGTGTTGTGATGATATCCATGATGTTACGCCTCGTGTTTCCGCCTAGGCGGGGTGTGACAAAAAAGGGAAAAAAAGAAAATACAACGCGCTTACATACCTGAACCAAATAATCTTCCTTAGGTTGTGAAGAGTCGGTTTGTCGAAATGTGTCATATTTATGTAAAATCTACTTGCAAGAGCCAAAATAGAATGCACATAGCAGCAAGTTTCAAGGCTCAGACCAAAACAGGTAATGTTGTATACAGGTTGCCAACACGGCTGCAACCATGTGTACAACATAGGTGCCTCGCCGTTGTTGACACACTCTGAAACTTCCCACCACCAGTAACAAATGTCATCATTGCATGGGCTTGGATATTGTATATATATACATATCCAAGGAATAAATCTACGTCAGTAGTTCCCAACTACCAATTCCGCATTCAACCAATCAGTCAACGTAAAAACAACTCGTGTTTTAGGAAAACAATTCACAATCTCAGTTGCTAAAGTTTGTTATTATTGACTAATCAATTGAACACGGAGCTGCTCATTGAAGACAAAATTTGCGTAATATAATCGTTTGAATGAGATTTGAGGTGATAGTGGTGGTAACACGTTCATATTCTTCAACAACCATTTATCTGATCATTTGAACGCAGATTTGTTCATTAAAAATAGACCTTTCTTTCAATACGCGACCAAGAAATGTATACGTACTCGTAATTGAGTTTTATGGAATACGTTCAAACTATGGTTGACTTGTTCTCCGAATAATTTAGATTACTCATTTCTCCATTCATGACTGACAACCTGCGAAATTGCATGTTCAAGTGTTTAGGATGATGACAACAATATATCCATCAATGTTAGTGTAAAAATAGTGGGAGAAATAGAGTATAAGTTATGTACGAGAAATGCAGGATAACGAACGAACCGCGCATCGCATTTCACTTATACAACTGACCACCTATTTTTCCCACTCTTTTCACACTGACATGGCTGAGTACAAAGCTAATAATTAAATATTGTAAACCTAAAAAAACATGCAATTCCATGCAATACTTGCTTAGAATTCACCAACAAAATTTCGTTGCATAATGGTTTAAACCTACAAAAAGGCACTTTAATGTTTTCAATTTGACCACAGAAATTATGTATAAAAACAATCTATAACAATTTTAGTAACTTACCAGAGCAAAACATTGCAGCGTAGTTGATGGAAGCAATTCAGGAAGACATCGATACACCAAAAGAATTTGCAAATTCGAAAACAGTGTGGACCGAAGATCGTGATTGCAACGACAAAACGCAAAAGGAAAAAAATTAAGTAAATGAATATTAGGTAACAGAAACATCCCTTTTTTTGGAAACTGTGGCTTGGGTCTGCAAGCAGCAAATACCATCACCAAACGTGGTCGATGGCTGCAACCACAGAACATACTGGTTACCTCGCCAAAAGATAAACATGGGCAATGACATTTTAAAAATTACAACGCAGACGCCAATCATCATCGCCAAAATTATATTATACACGACATACACAATCAATCTAACCTTTCAAAGAAAAGCAAAAAAAAACTACATGTGAAGTCCCAATGAAACGAATCTTCTTTAGCCTGTTAAAGCTTAGTTAACTTGGATAAATCCAAACTAACTATATGAGAAACTATGATTGTGAATACTATAAGTAATGCGGAATCTAACTTGCAATACTAAGAAGAACAATGAATACTAAACTTGAATATATTGATTGCAAATATTTTGCCAGGTTACAGAATAACTAACTATAAATTGATATGTGTTTGCTATGAAAATTGATTTCTCTAACTATGCCGTAGGGTTCCTTTTATACACTAAGGAAACCCTAATGGGCTTACAAAACGCGTCAAGTGATCATGCATATCTATTCCTAATATAACTCATGCATATCACTTTAGCAGTACTAACTATATAATACTAATAGTACAAAAAATTAACTAACAGTACTAACTGAACTGGCAGTACTAACATTTGTACTGGCAGCACTAACTATTATAACTAGCAGTACTAATGACTTAGACTATTTTCTAAGTTCTTCAATAACAGCATCAAGTTGAACCAGCAATACTAACTTCCAAAGCTAGCAGTATTAAATTGAATCAGCAGTACTAAGTTGTAGAAGTCCATAATTCCCAACACTACATAAGAAGATGATAACAGAAAAAGAAATGTAGATTCGAGATACTTGAAGAAATCGGCATGTGTGAGTAGCGTGAGCAGGTAGTAAACCCATTAAAATATCGAGCCCCCGTCATATAAAAATGACAATGTTTTAGCTGCCAAATGAGTAAATACTGAAGGCAACATTAGCCTCAAACAGGATGAACATACCAAGGCAAAATATGAACGCCAATGTACGATAGTCATTCAACATGTAACCGCACACAGCCAATCATCTCACAACCGGCATGGCTACAACCACATGTCATATGTCATCCTTGCCACCATATCATTAATAACACTTTCTAGATGGCTATTGAGTGTTTATATAATATCCAAATCCTTTACAACTGTGGCTCAGGTATGCAAGCAACAAATACTGACACCAAACATAATCCATGGCTGCAACCACAGAACATAATGGTTACCTCGCAAAAGACAAACATGAGCAACAATATTTTCTCCAATCATTAAATACCATCACCAAACATCGTCCAGGGCTGCAACCATAAAGCATAGTTATTGCCTCACCAAAAGACAAAAATAGGCAACGACATTCTAACAAACATAATGCATACGTAAATCATCATCAACAATAATATGATATATGCCCGAAACACAAATGCCAACTTTTAAAAAGAATCAACATCAGCACGAAGATTTGACTATATTGAAAATGTAACACCGCAAAGCCAAACTCATTCGACAGCTAAAATGATGTCGCCTTTATCAATTTTAAGGTGACAAACCTAACACGCATTTGTAACAAATCATCTCGAATCATCTACAATATACAATAATGTGAGGACGCAAACATCATAAAACCAAATAATAATCATAGCACACAAAGAACACCGACACACTAATAATAACTACAAACAACCAAAAAAAACCTCAACCATTATCCGTAAGCCATAACGGATTAAAAACTACACATGCAAAACAACCACCAACAATAATAATCACAACACACCAAGAACACCGACACACGAATGACTAATCTCAATAACTACAAACAAAAAAAAAACTTAACCCCAACATACCATTACGAACAACAAACCTAAAAAATCTATAAGCTACAAACAACAAAACCTCAACACGAAATAATAATACCATTACAAACAACAAAATCTTAACACCAAATAATAATTATAAACCAAATAACTACAAACAATCCAAAAAAACCTCTACCCTAACATACCACTACAAAGAACAAATCCAAAATATCCGTAAGCCAAAATGGATTAAAAACTACACATGCAAAACAACCACCAACAATAATAATCATAACACACCAATAATACCAGCACACGAATAACCAATCTCAATAACTACAAACTAAAAAAAAATCAACCTTAACATACCATTACAAACAATAATATCCGTAACATACCAACCTCAAGCCTAACATAGCATTACAAACAACAAATCCAAAATATCCGTAAGCTACCAACAACATACAATAATGTCAGAACACAAAGACCATAAGATCAAATAATAATTATAACATGAAAAGAACACCGATACACAAAATCAGCCTAAAATTATACTTGCAAAACAACTATGATAATAAAAAACAACATACCAACTCGTCAACGCACCAAAAACATAACCCCAACATAATCGCGACACAAAACCCACAAATAACCCTTGCTAAAAAACAAACATACATGTTATTGTAGCACGATGGGTAAGGATATTGAAAATTATGTTAGATCGTATTCCAGAAGATATGTGTATGCGTGTGTCAGTGTTGCAACATATGTATATGTGTGCGTCGATGGTATCTATGTTGTTATGTATAACACCCTGTGTTTTTCAGGTCATAGTACGATCTCAATTAGTTCATTTTCCTTTTTTACTTATTTGGTTTGTACGTTTACTTCCCATTTAAATCCCAAATTAAATCATCTTCCCTTTTGTTTATTAGAATTATGTGGTTAACTCCATTTAAACCTCGCCAATTTAATCGCGTATGCATAAAAAATTCAACGTTTGCTAGAAACGTCATCTACACTCATTAAGACATTACGTGATCACTTCGTACTCGCCATTTAAATTGTGTATGCAACAAGAGAGGTTGTTTGGGCACGTTTACTCCATTCTACCAAAGTAAGAAACCAATAAAATTTATTTACATCCAAAACTTTCCTCTCTATACCTTAAAGAAACCAAGTAACACTAGATAAAAACTTTAGTAATCCCAAGAATCCAGCAATATTCGGCTGTTAGGAGGAAGGTATACATTTATCCAAATTGAACTCTAATACCCATTGAATAAAGCCATTATCTCTTTTATAAACACCTCAATCCCACGTGATACTTTGGCTACTCTTTTTAAATCCTGCTTTCCCATGCAAACCAACAGTATTCACCTTTTAGTTACTGTACATTGACCATGCCTCATCCCCAAAAATACTTTGCCATGAATGGGTTTACAAGAGAACGTGACACCAGGATGATACACTATGCATGCTTTGCTATGTTTGTATATAAGGACTCGCATACCCTTAGCAAACAACAGAAAGTAAAAAAAATTCATCAAACACATACTTCACTTAGTCACTTTGGTTCTCTGGTGTCTGCTCCTAACTGTTTGACATAACTCAAGCACACACTAGGGACGAGATTGCAAGTATTTTTACTATTATTTTTCCGTTTAGTGAATATGTATTATTCATTCATAGGTTGCGGATAAAGTCTTTTGCATCATTCTTCGTGGCACAACTTTGCTTCTACATATTCAATACTCAATGTGAGTTCATAGCCCCACTTTTACTCGTTTTGGATAAATGTTTTATATCTTTTGGGGGTGAGAAACATGCTTTGTTTTACAAATTGGACGTAAGTGTACATTTTATCATGATTGCGTGTTTGCCTAAGTAGCGATAACCCTTTGAGCCCATTATCATGAACTGTCAATTACTTTGTGTGAGCGCGAATGTTATAAATAGATCTATTGGGGTTGACATCCCCATCTGGGTGAGTAGCTCTCACCTTGTGTCACGGATGAACCAACCGGATGTATACCTATGTCAGATTTCAGATGTTGCGTTAGAACATCATTACGGCAATGTGGCAATATTTATATTGTATTTCATACATGTCAGCTTCAGTTCATGAGCTTAGGGAAAAAAAAAAAAAAAAAAAAAAAAAAAAACGTAATTCACATTGTGATATTTGCATATGTTGCAATTATCATTACACTGAAAATCTTACGTCCTACATTTTCATTGCATAAAACCTAATGAATTCACCAACGTATGCTAAACGTTTTAATCATGTATTTCGTCAGGTCATATGCACGAAGGTGCACAGGATACTATGGATAAGTCTTTTAAGTGTCACGCAGAAAGATTTGGATACAATATACATTCGGACCCCGATTGTTATGATCTAAGAATCTTTATTTTCAAATGTTGAAACTATTTAACCTTGCGTGCATTTGTATCAAACATTTCAATAAATCCAATTATCGTATTTTAAACACTCTTTTTTGAGGTCGTCCTCATAACTTTGCTATTGATCTGTAATGTAACGCTCCCGGATACACATCATTCCGCTGCGACCCAATTTGGGGGTGTTACAGAGTGGTACCATAGCCAAGGTTATAGAGAACCATGTCAAATGTTTTTACTTGGACTATAACAATTTTCAAACATTGCATCATACAAAAGGTTTTTACGGGACATGCATATACTAGTTGTTTGCATTAGTGACTGTACTAGATGCATACATGACATACACTATCGAGATTCTTTAGTTGTTTATACAATAGGCTGCTGTTCTTAATACGTGTTATGAAAATTAATATATTATATCGGTCTTATATATGACTAATAAACTCTGTTTGAGTGTTACATATACCAGCATGTCATCGTATTCGAGGCAACATCCCGAGTTACATATACGCTATATCATCGCATGTGGGAACCCCTAGCTTGGGCTGTGGACTTCTTCAGACTCTAGGAGCCTGACTCACCGGAGGCTGCACCGGCACCACCGGAACTACGTGCCTGGCCCTGAGGAGCCAGAGCAGGCACCGCTCTCGCCAAATTATGTACAAGACCATATTACCCCCCCGAGTACTTTCCCCAACTATGAGAGTCCCCCCATGTATGATCTAACCATATGCCTTGTTGCTAGATTTACCTATATGCCCTTATCTCCAACTACTTGCTGACTCGGATCCCGAAGAGATCCCTAGAGGACTCTAAGGATGATCCTATAGACGAACCACTGATGAGGTTACACGATGATGAATGACCCTCTGATGATGATCTAAAAGAGAGAGCTTCTGAAGGAGAGGCTTCTGAAGAGAGGACTAGAGGAGATGAGGAGCACTGGTCTCTGCCGACTCTGTTGTTGCACCCGTTGTTGATCATGTCCCCTCTTCTGAGGAGACAGAGCCGTTTGAGACCAATGAGGCTGCGGCTACACCACCATCACCACCAGCATGTCGCACCACTGCTAGGATATCTATTCGACCAGAGGCACCTGTACTATTGCCACCTGAGGAGGAGGTCGAGAGACTTCTTGCCTTACCTACACCACCACCCTCACCACTCACCTCATTATCACCACCCTATGCAAAAGAACATCTTGCTAGGTGTTTAGCTGCACCCGCACTTCCATCATCACCACTTCCTAGATTACCTCACCCATATGGTAGCCCTAACCATGTGCGTGCACCCCCAGGCTTCAGAGCTGCCATGGGTAGATTGAGAGCTTCATCACCATTACCACCACCCGTACCCGCAACATTACCACTACCACCTCTACCATCATCACCACTACCACCACTACCAGACTCATTGTTCATACCACCAGTCGACCGCAAGGAGGATATTCTCGAGGCCGAACTACCACCTCATAAGAGGTTATGTCTTAACTACTTCCCGAATCAAGAAAGATATGATATGGGAGAGTTCGAACTGCTGTCCCCAGCCTAACTGAGTTCGTAGGTAGATTTATATGGATTTGTCGACACCCTGGATCCGAAGCCAAGATTGACAGAGAGCCGAGGCATCGCCTAAGGATCAGAGATACTTTTGGTAGACCGAGAAGACTACCGAATGAAGGTGCTCTAGTGACCACTCGAGGAGTCAACACAGGTGACTAGCTAACTACTATACGCAGTTCAGGACAGGACCCGCAAAGATTTTATGCTGTGATTATCGATACCCAGGATCGACAACTCTGATATATCAACGTTTAGACATTGGTCGATGATAGACGGTACCCACTATGAGACAATGCACCCGACTCTTGACCAGAGTGCACTATCTCCTCCCCTCAAGAGGCTTGGACATGGGATTTAGTTTGGCTGTCCACTATGAGCTTCAAGGATACAGGACACACGTTTGGACGCAGGATCACCGTATGGATGCGCAGGATTCATTGATAGTAGCCCTGACCGCACAGGTTTCATTACTGCAGGGACATTTGGCGACAGCTCTAGGCGTGATCCGAGCACTTCAGGCTAGAGAGCAGGCTTGTGCGGATATTCCCGAGGGCAGCGGTAGTAGTTCCTAGGTTATTTTCATGTTCATAGCTATCATTTGTAGCCGGCTAAGTATTATGGGTTTCATTCCCAGCTAGCACGGTAGTAGGACCTGTATTGTTTTTATTTATTTCTTGTATCGAACAAATCATGTATGTTTTCCAACTATATATGAGATGTTGTATTATGTTATGTTGATCTCAATTCTGTGATGTGTTGTGATCCCAGTCATGTTATATAATCACTGTGTGATGTGATCTTGTTATATATTATACCTATGTCATGTTGTGATGTTTATGAAAACTCACTTATTTTATTGTTGTGACCTAGAACAATATGCCACCAAAAAGAACCTCTGCTGCTACAAAAACTGCAAGGGCTGCTGCTGCTACTACTGCCGCTGCTGCCCCAATGACTGCTGCTGCTGTTGAGCAACTGGTCGCTGACAGGGTTTCCGCGGCACTTGCTAACCATGACACTCTTCGAAACAACACGAATGGTCATGGCGATGGAAGCCACAATTTTGGCACTGGAACCAGAGGAGCTACGCGCACTCCGCGTGAGTGTACGTATAAAGATTTCTTGAACTGTCATCCACTTAACTTCAAGGGTACTTAAGGGGTAGTTGTGCTATCCTAATGGTTCAAAAAGATGGAATCAGTGTTCCACATAAGCAACTGTGCTCGAGAGAACCAAGTTAAGTTCGCAACTTGCACTTTCATTAGGAATACCCTTACTTGGTGGAACTCCCACAAGAAGGCGGTTACACAAGAGGTTGCTTATGCCATGGACTGGAAGGCATTGAAGAAATTGATGACAGTCAAATACTGCCTAAGGGGTGAAATCAAAAAGTTGGAAATCAAACTCTGGAACCTAAAGGTAAAAGGTACTGATATCCCGAGCTACACTTTGCGTTTCTAAGATGTTGCATTGATGTGTGGACGTATGTTCCCCGAGGAATCTGATGAGGTTGAGAAGTATGTGAGTGGACTTCTTGACATGATCCGGGGAAATGTGATGTCATATCGACCCCAAACAATGGAAGAGGTAATCGAGTTTGCCAATGATCAGATGAACCAAAAACTCATCACTATTTCTGAAAGGCAAGTTGAGCAGAAGAGGAAGATAGAGTTTAATGTTGGAAACAATTAGGGGTACCAACAACAAAACAAGAGACAGAACACTGGGCGAGCTTACACTGTTGGGACTGGTGAGAAGAGGGAGTACACTGGGTGATTGCCCTTATGCACAAAATGCAACTATCACCACAAGGGGCCATGTGCTCCCAGATGTAACAAATGTAAGAGGATTGGCCATTTGGCTCGTGACTGCA
>BQNB010065361.1:0-34968 GCA_026074375.1 Tanacetum coccineum | reverse complement strand
ACTATTAACTATTAAACTACGAGCTATAATAAACAGTAAAATACAAGGGGTGACCGAGTCTTTTTCTCATATCTAACACCCTTCGTGTTGGCAAAGAGGCCATCACTTTCAATCTGGACCAAACTTCGAGATACACGGCTAATTACAATCATATGACAGCGAACCGAATCGACGTCATCTAATTGGCTTGTGAAGAATACTCTCAAGAAGTTCTCGGATTCTCCGACGTTATTACATATAACAATCCGTCTCCGTATTACGATCCGGTTGTCTCAAATTCTTCTCCAACTCTCACTCCCTTCGGGGATAGTGATTTTCTCCTTTTTGAAGAAGCCGATGCTTTCTTAAGTATCGATGACGAACCAGTTTCACCGAGGATTAATGCAACTTATTATGAACCGGAGGGTGACATTCTTGTCCTCGAAGCACTTCTCAATAGTGAACCGTTACCTCCTCTTCCGAATCATAAAGATTATTCGCCCGGAATCCGGAAAGAACTTAAAGTTGTTGAAGCTAAAACCGTTAAATCATCAATTGATGAGCCTCCCGAGGTTGAACTTAAGGACTTGCCACCTCATTTAGAATACGCATTTTTGGAAGGCGACGACAAGTTGCTCGTCATAATTGCAAAAGACTTGAAGGATGAGGAAAAGGCAGCTCTTATCAAGGTTTTAAAGTCACACAAGTAAGCCATCACTTGGAAACTCTCCGATATCAAGGGTGTTGATCCAGAGTTTTGTACTCACAAAATCCTTAAGGAAGAGGACTACGAACCAATAGTTTAAAGTCAAAGAAGGGTAAACCCAAAAATCCACGACGTTATCAAAAAATAGGTTGAAAAACTTCTTGACGCCAGACTAATTTATCCGATCTCTGACAGTCCATGGGTAAGCCCGGTGCACTGTGTACCGAAGAAGGGTGGCATAACCGTCGTCAAGAATGATAATAATGATTTGATACCAACTCGATTGGTCACAGTATTACTTCAAGGGTACAACAGTCATAATCATAGAAAACGAATCAAAAAGAGTCGTTTATGAAAATAAGTTATCATTCCTTATTTCTTCAGAGTTTTTACAAAAGAGAGGTTTCCAGAATCTAAAATACAACATTTGAATGATAACGGTTTTTCCATCTTCGTGTCCTCGTCACTCCGTGCCATTAGTTACCTGAGATAAAACATGCTAAAAAGTCAACACAAAGGTTGAGTGAAATCCATAGGTTTAAGTAATATAATTTGAATGCAAATGCGATATTTGGGTTACATTGATATACACCCAGTATTGAAAACATAATTTATTATTGCCATTAGCTCATGAATCCGATGCCTTAGGTTATAATGATAATATTGCCCCTGCGGGCACATCTTTGCATAACTACCCGCGTTGGTTGTGATTTCTAATGAATGTGCAATTTGGTTACACGTAACTGGGTAGCACCAACGGGGAGTCAGCCAAATAGATCTATTTCACATCATTCGGCTTACTTACGGAGGAGTAAATTAACGGTTCTGATTTGGGGACTTAAGGCAAAGCAGTTACTTAGGCAATATAAATTGAAAATAGCATGTAGGAAATAATTGCATTCATGTTGTATTGCTATGAATCTCACGCGCGGGTTTATAAAAAGATTGAAATGCGAGGCTATGAACTCCACCTGAACAGTTATAGGAAATTGATAGTAATTGTATAGGGAATGATAGTTAACAGGCTTTCAGTACGGCAATCACAGAAACCTGGGTTAATATATGGCAAGTCTTAGTTTGATTGTATATATAAGTTTTTGGATATCGATGTTGGTTTTTGATATATCTTTTTTTATTTGATATAAAAAATTATCATAACACCGTTCAGGCCTTCATAGATCAGAAGTCACTTTAGTAAACGATTGTGGGGCCTGGGCACTTTAAATAGTAAACCAACAAACTCAGACAGAAACGTAATACCATAGATGAAACTTCTTAATATGAAGCTCCCTAGTATTGTGGTATGATATGGATCCGGGACTTGATTTTTGAAAGCAGCACATGCGATGATGAATGATATAAGTATTAGAAAATAAAGCAGTATTAAGATTTTATTCAAATATCTGGAATGTTAAGCACGAGAAGCGTTAATTAAAGTTATGTCTCGTAATGTTTTGAATAGTGATTTTACACGTTTTCAATGTTACTATTTTAGACCCTGTGGGGTTTGGAAATACTGCAAGTAGACACCCTGGGGTTGCATTTTTACGACTTTGGTTTCCCATCAACTTTTATTGATATACCAAGTAAACCTTTACTTTAAAAAAGTGTCAGAATAGACCCTCTATAGTTATAACTCTGATAAAATGACACTTATAGTCCTTTTAGTTATAAGTTTCTGAAATTTATGATATATACCCCTTGCTATGGATTTATAATTACAAACACATGTCCAAACTGCCCATTGCAAGCTTAATTTATAACATTTCAATAATATTTATAAGTTTAATAAAAACTAATTTATGAAGGTTTAAATAACATTATGTTTATTTTTAACGATTTGTTAAGTTAAAAGGTAAAACGGGTCAAATTAGGGTTTCAAAATGAAAACGCGTGGGTTTTAAGGTCAAATTCTCTTATGACTTATCAAAGCACTTATTTTAATATTATAATAGCTTATTAGGATAGGTTATAACAAAAGTTTACAAGTTTAACTCATAGTTTAAGAAAAAACATGAAATTAGGGTTTCGGGTGTACGGTTTTGGATCAAAAAGCCATAACACTTAGGTTTTTGAGTTCAAAGCTTTATATTATGATTTTAGCAAGAACATATGAACATTATGACGTTACATGAGCAGAATATAAGCTTAGAGAACCTGGTTTGAGCTTATAGCTTGGAAACGGGTCAGAATCGGGACTTTCGGCTTCGTACGGCTAGAGTAACGACTCTCGGGCTTCGTTTCTTGGTTTCTTTTGCTTCCTTTCTGTACTTGAGACTTCTTAAGATCTACTAGAAATCATATTGAGCAAAGATTTGCTACTATGAAGGGTTATAGAGGAGGAAGTGGGGGATGAAGAAGAATTTATGAATCATACTATGCTCTATTTATACCTTTTGAGTAGCAAGGAGATAAGCAAGGCATTAGGATCCTGGTCTTGACTCTAGTGGGTTTCTAGGGTTATGATGTTAGAAGCTTAGGGGAAGGAAATCAATGGTGGTAGGTCTATAAATTAAGCTTGATGAGGTGTTGGGTTGCTTGTTGCCGCGAACTGGAAATGGAGCAAAAGATAGGGCCATGTAGCTTTTGATTTTTGACTAAGGATAAGTAAAAGTTGGCATAAGCTGCACTCTGACGATTCTAGAAGAGGTTCACATTGGTTATTTGGACTTGTGTAGCATTTAGAGGGGTAAAAATGGTCATTAGAAGTAACCGGGCGTTCTATTTTGGGTTCGCGTGGTTCTTCAAAAAAAAAAAAAAATTTGATTTTTAACAACGGTACATTGTGTTATAAATGATTAAGGAACCCCGATTTTAATATAGGTTGTTAAGGTCTGGGAATAAAGTAAATTAGCAATGATTAGCAATCGTTTGGGTTTAAACGGATTAGAATTGAAGAAAATGGGGGAGTAGTAGGGTTCAACTAGGGCTCATTTAGGGTTTTCTTGACTTTCTTGGCTTATATTTTGCATACTCTTGATTAGGAATGATGGAATACAAATCCTAAGGCTTATATAAAGTATTATTAATGAAGTTTGGTCATTGGTTTAAGTTATAATGGTTTGAAATTGAGAAAACGGGTCAAAGTTACAATTAGAGCATAATTTTGTGTTTTTCTGGATTTCGTTAAGGTTTTCTAGGCTTTGATGTCTTGTACATTGCCAAGTTAATGATTAGATAATGTTTGTAAACTCATTTTTTGAGTTTATAATGGCCTTGTTTGGTTATTTGCGGATTTAAATGGTTTAAAACAAGTAAACGGGTTAAATGAACCAGTTAGGTACATTTAGGGTTTCTAGGATATGTTTTACGTACAAGTAAAGTAAAATGATGAAATAATGATTTAATAGGATTGATATGATTGTAAAATAAGTTATTACAACTTAATTAAGTGTTTGTTTGGGTTTACAATGGATAAAAGTCAAGAAACAGGTCACAGTTTAGAAACTAGTTCGGTTTTAGGGTTTAGGATTTCGTATTAGGGTTTTGAGTGTAAAAAGATGTATGAAAGCTTATGAATAGAATATTTAGGGTTTATACATTGTAATATGAGTATATTATCTTGCTTAAGTGGTGGTGAAGAAATTAGAATGAAAACGGAGGTAGAACGGCTATTTTAGAGATCATGCTTAATGACTTATACATTGAGCTTTTAGAGATTTGTACTTTGACTTGAAAAGATTTTATACGTTAAATGAGATATCATATTACCTGTACATATACTTTAGTAGCTTGTACTTTCACTTTAGGGGTTAAACTTTTTCATTAGGTTAGGGTTCCCTAGGGCATCGATAATGGTTAAGCTGTTTTGAGATGAGTTGCAAAATGGTACTTTTAGACTTGATATGTTTTGATGTTTGATTGCATATATGAAGATAGGATTGCCATACATAGGTTGTCTGAGTTCCGTTAAAGTTGAAGTTATGCATGTTTATAGCCTATGGAGACTATTGCAAAGTAAATGTCCATATATATATCAATTATATATTCCCTAATCTAATAAGCGAAAAAATTTCTGAAAAAGTGTGAGTTCATATATAATGATAGTATTTGTACATCATCTAACTTAAGAGATGGATTTTTACATTTATGAAAATTGCGGGTTTTATAGTCTCCACCCTTACAGAAATCTCGTCCGAGATTGTACATTAGAAACTCTTGAAGTGGTGATTGAAATATAGTATGAGGATATTTGGCTCGAATTTCGTCTTCACGTTCCCATGTAAATTATGGTCCTCTGTTAGGAGTTCCATCGCACTTTGAACTATAGGACTACGAACTTTGCTGAGTTCTGCTTCGATCTCACGGTCCATAACTTCTAATGGTTTTTCTACATAAGTTGAGCTGGCTCGAGATGAAGTTATTTAATTGGAATAACGTGAGGGGGGGGATTCAGTCGGCATAGCACTTCTTGAGATTTGAAAATGTGGAAAAAAGTATTGTGGATACTATAAGCTCTTCAGGATAGAATTTAAGTTTAATAAAAAAGAGAGAACTCAGAGACCAAGATAGATAGATGAGCATTAAATTGCTCTAGTAAGAAAGAGAGCAAGAATAATAACCACGAGTAGAGAAAGTATTTAGAACAATGCGAGAGAAACTTATTATAAGAGAGTTGACCAAATCTTTTCCACAATTTTTAGAAAGTCCTGTTAAGAGAGGTAAGAGTAAGAGCTGAAAGCAGTAAGCTAGAACAGAATATTAGATATAGAATTAGCTTTTGCAGGAAAAGGGGCAAAAAAACAAGAAGTCATTAAGGAATAAAGACTAAAGGCCTGTAGATTAGCGACGAAGAGAAAACACAAAAAGTGCTAATATGAGGTGAGGTCATAAATGCGTAATGTAGATTTCTTTATTATTGATAATTTGACTTGTATTTAAAATAAGTGTAAGTGAATTGTGTATTGGATTGTGTGGTTTGGGGTTATCTGTTTGAGTGCTGCTTTTGTTGATGTGTGGTGTTTGAAAATAATGTGTATTTTTTTTTGAGTGGTAGATTTTGCTTGTTTGTTAATTTGTTATATTGTGTGTGTGGTTTTTTGATAGTTTGTGTATGTATATTTGGTGTGTGTTTTTTTTTTTTTGGTAATGTTGTGTGATTATGAGTTTCGTTGTTGCTAGTATGGTTTTGTTTTTGTTTTGTTTTTTGTTTTTTATTAATTTTAGGATATTTTTTGAGCTTGTATATGGAACAAGATTACAAGAGGATTAGTTTATTAGAAGTAATTGGTAAATGAGAAATACAAAACCACACTCCCCCCCCCCCCCCCCCCACCAACTAAATCAAATGTGTAGTTAAATATAACAAATAAAAAATGAAATAATTAAAATGTAAAGTTAAGAAATAATAAGAGGATATTCTCAATAGAACAGCAATTAATAGTAATTTGACCAGGAAAACATAAAAAGTATCTGTGTGTAAATTATAGCATGATTGATAAAAAAACATAAAGTATGAAATATAATAAAGAAAAGTTAAAATAGAAAACTTAAGTACACAAAAACATAAAATATCCTAGATAACGCAGAAAATATAGAATTAAAAAATTCCAAGTAAAGTTTTAATAGTACAAATACAATAGAAAGAAGAGTAGTTTGATTGACATTTCAAAAGAGTTAAAAAGGTTAGTACAAATTCTTTAAATTATGTTTTAGAAACAAACGTAATGTCACACTCACCGCAGTTCATTAGAATTTTGATGCCAAATATGACTGAACTTGTTTGGACAAAAGCTGTGTATGTATAGCTTGACAGTGATAAAAATATTGTACATAATTGCTAATTAAGGTAATTCACATCATTTTATTAATTACGATTTTAATGCTTGTAACTTAAAAAAGTTGTACAAAACTTTATTTTATTAAAGAGTATATAGATAGATAGATATAGACCAACATATATAGTTTGATGAACCATTGGCCGGTGGAGAAACCCGTTTGGTTTTAAAACATTTAGATATGACTATGACAATAAAAAAGTAATAATAAAAACACCTTATTTTATCATACTTTATGAGAAAAAAAAAGCTTTGATTAGTATAGTCGGATAAACAAACTTTTTTTTTTCACAAGTTTCTTGGTTGGCCACCAAAAATTGGCTAAAATTTAACAGGATTTGTAATTTGTTAAGAGATGACGGAAACCATAGGAATGCATAATCACATAATACGCAATTTATTGAATAACAATATTTTATATGTAAATAGAAATCTGCAGTCCCATCGATTAAAAGATACTTTAAGTAGAATAAAAGAAAAAGGTGGATTTAATATATCTAGAATCAGATAGTAGATACAAACTGCAATTTAAAAGAGAGATTAGAAATGAAAAAAGACTTAGAAGTAGAATAAAATGAATGAATCATATAAGATATGATAATAAATTTAATCATAAATTACCAAGAAACTAAAAGTGAAATTTAGCAGTAGAAAAATAAGTAAGTATAGATAAGACCCTATTAGAAGCTCTCTAAGAAAAAAGGAAAAAAAACAGAAGAAATAAAACGCATACTAAAAATAAACATCACCACTACCCCCCCCCCACCCCTAACTTTGTTTAATATTATAGCTCCCCCCCACTCTTACTATTTCCCCCCCCCCCCCCCCCCCCTTTATGTTTACATTTTTTAAATTTATTATTTCACCCCCCCCCCCCCCCCCCCCCCCCCCCCCCCCCTTCTTCACAAATACACATTGTATTTTTAGTTTATAAATCATAGGTGCCCCCCATATAACTTTGGCTTGGTTTCGTACCATATTGTGTGTGAGTAATACTTCCCTTTTCGAGTTGTTGTTGTAGACCCCCCCCCCCCCCACCCCTCCCAAGAGAGAGTAAAGTAGCTTGCAGAAGAGCTCTAGTTTGTATGCTACTGGGCCAATTCGTTCAAGAATTTTGAATGGTCCAATGTATCGTGGATTAAGCTTTCCTCGTTTTCCGAATCGAAAGATACCCTTGCGAGGTGATACTTTCAACATAACACGATCGCCAACTTGAAATTCTAAAGGCTTTCGCCTTACATTGGCGTAACTTCTTTGTCTATCTCTTGCAGCTTGCAAGCGTTGACGAATTTGTACGATCTTTTCAGTGGTTTCTTGAATTATTTCTGGTCCTGTAAGTTGAGAATCTCCAACTTCAGCCCAGCAAACAGGTGATCTACACTTTCGTCCATAAAGTGCTTCGAACGGTGCTGCCTTGATACTGGCATGATAACTGTTGTTGTATGAAAATTCTACCAATGGTAAATGTTTATCCCATCCTTTTCCGAAATCTATGACACCATGCGGTAGCTTGTTCTTCGAGGTTTGGATGGTTCATTTCACTTTGTCCATCGTTTCAGGGTGATATGCTGTACTCATGTCTAGTTGAGTACCTAAAGCATTTTGCAGTGACTGCCAAAATCTGGATGTGAAATGACTGTCACGATCCGAGATGATAGAGATTGGCACGCCCCATTGTTGTCGAGTGAAGATAGAGTAGACAGACATGTTAACGTAAGATGTTGCGCCATACTATCGCAGTTCGCTGGTGCGAAGTTGATGTGAAAAGTGGCGCTGATTGTGTAAGGTGTGTCAAACATAACTCAAATGACCACAGTTGGCATATGTCCCAGTTGAGGTTTTGGCGCTAGCTTAGTGCTCGAACTCGCTCATGTCGCAGTCCTCGCTCCCATTTTAGACTGAAAAGCCCGTTGTGCTATTTGGGCGCGACTCGAGAGATAAGAGATTTCGAGAGATCTTAGTCTTGTGGTGGTCCATATTGTGTGTATGGTGTTTTGACATTCTGCTTTACTCTCTAGAAACATGTCAGCACTGCGCTAACATATTCGGCGCTCTGATTGCCTTCATGTTAGGTTCCGCAGAGGGTTTTCCGGAGTAGTGAGGTTGTGTGTTTCTCGCTCGCATGGTTACATCTTACAGAGGGTGAATAGAGTGTGATGGTTGGATTTATGAGTGTTCTGGCTACTGATTAAGTCTCTCCTGTAAACGCCAAAAAGTGGGGCGAGTGGTATAACCAGCTTCGGTTTTTTTTGATACAACGAGTTTCCGTTCTGGACGAGATTTCAAATGATTTGTCAATCCCGTAGGTTCTCGTTTTTGACATTTTCTTCTTGGGGCTTCATTTTGGGCTTTAAGGATTTGAAATGAGGTAGTTTTGGATGACGGTTTAAGGTTGATATGCTCGAACTCGAAGGGGTTGGATTCGTTTCTTTCGATTAAGGCATCTGTTGCCACATTTGCTTTCCGGGATGATAACAAATCTCACAATCATAAATGCGAGGTAGTTCTAACCACCGTGTTGCTCATATTCAATTCTTTTTGAACGAGAATATGTGAAGGCTTTTGTGTTCAGTGAAAATTGTACACTTTGTACCGTATAGATAGTGTCTCAAATTTTAAGAGCGAATACTACTGCTCCTAATTCAAGATCATGAGTGGTGTAGTTTTCTTCATGAGGTTTGAGTTGTCGAGATGCATAAGTAATGACTTTTTGTCTTGGCATTAGTACAGCTCCTAATCCTTGAAGAGATGCCATCACAGTAGTAAACGACCAAAAATTATCGTTTCTTCTGGTAAAGCTAAGTTGGTGTTCACAGAGTTTTTGTTTTTAGGAGTTGAAAAAGCTGATTCTTGTTCTTCGCCCCAGATATAACTTTTGTTCTTCTGGGTTAATTTAGTCAAAGGCTTTGCAATCTTTGAAAAACCTTCGATAAATCTTCGATAATAGCCGGCGAGTCCTAAGAATTGGCGCACTTCTGTGGGTGTAGCGGGGGATGTCCAATTCTTAACAGCTTCGATTTTAGCAGGGTCAACATGAAGTCCTTGATTATCGATGAGATGACCAAGAAATTGCACGATATGTATCCAGAAATCACATTTAGAGAACTTGGCCCCCTAAATTTCTTCCCCCCCACCCCCCCCCCCCCCCCTTTTTGACGTATTCCAAGATAATCCTGAGATGACTTGCATGTTCTTCTTCGTTGCGAGAATAGATAAGAATATCATCGATGAACACAATTACAAACTTATCCAGATAAGGTTTACAAACACGATTCATGAGATCCATGAATACAGCAGGTGCATTTGTTAACCCAAATGGCATGACTTGAAATTCATAGTGTCCGTATCTCGTTCTGAAAGCAGTCTTAGGAATATCTTCTTCCCTTACTCTCAGTTGATGATAACCTGACCTTAAGTCGATTTTTGAGTAAACGCTTGAACCTTGAAGTTGATCGAATAAGTCATCGATCCTGGGCAATGGGTAACGATTCTTTATAGTAAGTTTATTCAATTCCCGGTAATCGATACACATTCTAAAAGATCCGTCTTTCTTTTTAACAAATAAGACAGGAGCTCCCCAAGGCGATGTACTTGGTCGAATGAAGCCTCGGTCGGTTAGTTCTTGAAGTTGATTAGACAACTCCTGCATTTCTGAAGGAGCTAATCTATAAGGTGTTCGAGCTATAGGTGCTGCTCCGGGGATTAAGTCGATTTGGAATTCTACTTGGCGAACAGGAGGAATACCAGGTAGATCCTCAGGAAAAACATCTGGGAATTCTTTAACTACGGGAATGTCTTCGAGTCTCTTCTCGTCTGCTTTCTTTTCCATAACTTGGATCATAAAAACTTGACAACCTCGGGATATATACTTTTCAGTTTTTATACAGGATATGAGATTTAGTCGAGTTTTACTTCGATCACCTCGAATGATTAGAGTTTCACCGTCGATAGGAATGTGAACAACTTTCTCATCACAGAGAATTTTGGCACGATATTTAGATAACCAGAATCGTACGATGACATCGTTCGAAAACTACCGAGCTTAATTGGCATGAGTCGATTTCAAAAGAGTAGATTCAGCAAAGTTTAGAGTGGAAGCCTTTAATAATTAGTGTTTGTGCTTACTAAGTTTCCGTCCGCCATTTCGATATTATAAAGGGGTATCTATTGTAATAGAGGAATATTTAAAGCATAGAGGCAAGCGATAATAAGGTATAAAACTTCTATCAGCCCGGAATCAAACTAATACCTGACTAATTGCTGATTTAGGAGAAACATACCGTTAACGATGTTTGGATCTTGTTGGGCATTCTTATCTCTTAGCATGTAGGCTCTTCCTTGGGAATTAATGTTGGTCTTGCGGCACTGATTTGTGTAGTGTCCTTTCTCACCACAAGCATGACATATAACTGTTACTGGTAGTTGATTACTTCCAGTGGCTGGCTTCTTGCTTCGGCAGTTCTTACTCAAATGGCCCACCTTGTTGCAAATATTACATTTGACTGGGTCAAGGTTCCGTTGTGATGGAAATTGCAATCTCTTGCACAAAGGGAGATCTCCGGCATACCTACCATTTTCTGATGAAGTAACAGCATAGGCTCTACCAGTTTCTTGCCTTCAGTTTTGTTGCTGACGATTGTTGTAGCGATTGTTGGTGTTGCGGTAGTTGTTGTTGCTACGGGAGCTGTTGTTGAAGTGCTTTGGTCGGCGTCAAACTTTCTTTTGTTGTCGCTTGATACTTGTATCGGAGCATGCTTAGTTACTTGATCCATTAGTCTTTGGGCTATGTTAATGGCTTCCTCTAAAGTTTGAGGTTTAGAGGCAGTAACATTTCCTTCAACGCTTCGAGGTAGACTACCTGAATAAAAGCTTCCAAGAGGTTTATCGTTAGTTTGTCACCATGTTTGTGAGCTAGGAAATCCGTTAATTCCTTGGAATCTCTAACATAAGGTGGGTGTGTGTGTGTGTGTGTGTGTCTTTCGCTTTACAATTCAGATTGTAAAGTTCTTCTTCCATCTTACCTTGTCTCAGTCCGGGGACAATACTTGTTCGTCAAAAAGCCTTTTTAACTCAGTCCAGGTGATTGATTGGCTTGCTCTATTCCCATAGGTTAGGCATATGCATTCCACCAGGACAAGGCATGTCAGTTAAAGTACCAGTAGCAAATGTTACTTTGTTTTCTTCGGCACATCTGCTTAAGCGAGAGAATTGTGATTCGGTTCGCTCTCACACACAGAATAAGACTATTGCTCCGCGCGCACCCTCTTAAAGTGAAAGATGATGTGACACGCAGCATAATGTACTATTTTTCGTTCCCGTTTTCATTGCAGGTGATTCCAGTAGGACCGGTGTTCCTGTTGGGATTACTAGCACTTGCCATTGTCGCAGCTTGAGCTTCTAGAGCCGAGGTGACACTATCAGCTACTAACTTTCTAATGGCATCTTGAGTCATAACTGGTGCTTCCGTTGTTGATGCTCTTTTTGGAGGCATTCTATCAACAAAAGATAACACGTAATAAGAATGATATAATGCTTGTTCTTCTTTAAAATGATTAAAGAGAAATGCTTATTCTTGAAATGCTTAAATTTAAGCATTTTTAACAATGGTGATATCTAAAGGTTATGGTATGATGATGAATGTACGATGGATGAATGATGAATGAATGATGAATAATGATGAGATGAATAAAGTGGTAAGAAACAACAAGGTAGATAACGGGATTGCCTTTGTATTTAAGAACAACTTGCCTTAGTACTATACATAGTCAAGATTTGACAAGTGTTTTTATTTATACCACACATCCCGTGGCTAGGTTAAAGCTAAAGACTGGAATTTAAACTAGAAACTAGAAACTAGATGATCACTGAATGCGGTTCTGGAGTTCGATGATAGAGTTCATGAGTTTTTCTATGTCTTCTTGGTGACGAGTTTCCATATCATTGATGACTTCTGCTAATTCAACAATTCTGTAGGGAGCTAAGGAGATCTTATGGTTGGATCCTATTTGCTTTCTCTGGAGTTTAGTGATCTGAGTATGAGCTTGCTGGAGTTCTGCTGCTAAGGCGTCAAAATCACGTTGGATGATTATTGTTCCTTTACCGAGACCTTCGATGCCGTTTTCAATCTGTTCAAAACGTTCAGGAGGGATTTCTTCTAGATAACATTGGATACCCTGAATTTTCTCTTCATGACGTTTGATAGCTGATTTTCGGGAAGTTTCACCAATCTCAAGAGCTTGAGGTTGGGATGGGGTAGATGGAGATAACTGCATTGGTGAAAGAAGTCCTTCTGGGAGAAAGAATTCTTGAGTTTTAGGAGGTATGATATTTGGATGTTGGTTTTCATTATAGAAAGCTTCTATAACTTCTTGGTATGGATTGTTAGGAGATAGAGTTGATGAAGCTAGTGGGACAATTCCAAATGAATTGGAAGCACTGGAGTAGGTTTTTCCTGGAGAGGCCGGGACATAATCCGGAGAAATTGGAGGAAGATAGTTTGGGAAATTGGAAGAAAAGGCATTTTCCAAATTAGAAATAGGACGATCGGGGGAAGACATCGTTCTGTTAATAACCCAGCGATAAATAATATAAGTTATTTATCTAGTAATATAATAGTTATGTACCTTTACATACCATTCCGAAAGATATAGCGGCACGGAGGACTTTCTTTGATGGAAAAAAGAAAAATAGTTATAGTTAAGGTTTCAACCTTGTTCTCTATAACGTAGGCTCTGATACCAAATCTGTAACACCCCCATTTTTACATATAGCAGCGGAAGCTAATCTGGGGTATTACTTCAAGGGTACAACAGTCATAATCATAGAAAACGATTCAAAAAAATCAAAAATAGTCATTTTTGAAAATAAATTATCATATCTCTATATTATCTTTAGAGTTTTATAATCCAAACAAGAGGTTCCCAAAATCTAAATAATAAAGTTTGAATGATAACGTTATTTCCATTCGTCATGTCCCTTCTCAAGCCCTTAGCCAGTGCCCACTAGTTACCTGAGATAAAACATGCTAAAAAGTCAACACAAAGGTTTGAGTGAAAATCCATAAGGATTAGAGTAAGTAATATAATTCTGAATGCAAAATGCGAGTATTTGGGTTACGTTGATATACACCCAGTATTGGAAAACATAATTTATTATTGTCATTAGCACATGAATTGGAATCCGATTAGCCTTAGGTTATAATGATAATATCGCCCCCTAACGGCACCTTTGCCAAATACCCCGTGATTCTAATGATGTCAATTGGTTACGTTGACTACTGGATACACCAACGGGGAGTCCAACCCAAATAGATCCCCCTCCATAACATTCGCACTTCATCCTACGGGAGAGTACAATTTTAACGATTCATGATTACACTGTGGACTTAAAGAAAAGTAGTTACTTAGGCAATAGTAAATGAAATAGCATGTAAAATAATTGCATTCATGTTATAGCCATGTATCATCACCAGCGTGGGTTTATAAAAAGATGAAATGCGAGACTATGAACTCACTCCTGAACCATTTTAGGGAAATTGATAGCTAACTGTATCAGGAATGAAAGAACGCTTCATCAGCAGCAATCCCCGACAACCTGTGTTAATATATGAGAAGATTCTTTAGTTTGCGATTCGAGCGTATATATCTAGAAAAGTTTTTGGATAATCGAATGTTGGCGTTTTGATAAAAAAAAATTATCATAACACCGCTTTCGTGGCCTACATAGTTTATAAGTCATTCACTAAATGTTTACTCAGTAAGTTACGGCATCTCTTTAAATCGTAAACCCAACAACTCAGACAGAACGTAGTACCAAGATGAAACTTATTAATATGAAGCTTCCTAGTATATGTGAATGATATGGATCCGGGACATGATTTTATGAATCACACCGATGATGAATGGACATAAGGATTAGAACATAAGCAGTTTTAAGCATTTTATTCAATATCTGGAGATGTTAGCCTGTTAATTAAAGTTATTCTTTAATGTTTTGAATATGATTTTACACTTTTTCAAATGTTTTACATTTTTAGACCCTGGGGTTTGGAAAACTGCAAGTAGATCACTTGGGTTTGCATTTTTAATGACTTTGTCCTTCAACTTTTATATTGATATACCAATTAAAGCCTTGTACGTTTAAAAAAGTTGACATAATAGACCCCTATAGTTTAAACTTTATAAAATGACACTTTTAGTCCTTTAAGTTATAAGTTTCTGAATTTACGAAATATACCCCTAGCAATGATATAATTACAAAAAATTCCAAATTGTTTCATCAAGCTAAAATTAACATTTCAATATCATTTATAAGTTATAATAAACTAAAATATGAAGATTTAACACAACATAACTGTAATTAATATTCGTTTAAGTTAAAAGGTAAAAACGATCAGCGGTCAAATTAGAGGGTTTCAACAATGAAAACGCACGGGCTTTTACATAAAAGGTCAATTTCTTTCATGACTTATCAAAGCACTTATTTGTATCATTAAATAATTAATAGTCCTATTAGGATATGATTATAACAATAGTTACAATTTAAGCTCATAAGTTTAAGTAAAACAACCATGAAATTAGGGCGTGTTCGCGGGTGTATGGTTCTGGATCAAAAAGTGCATAACAACTTAGGTTTTTTGAGTATCAAAGCTTTATATTATGAGTTTAGCAAGAACATATGAAAACAATAGACGTTACAATGAGCAGAGAATCTTAACTAAAGCTAGAGAACTGGTTTGAGGCTTACATGCTTTGGAAACGGGTCAGGAATCGGGACTTTCGCCTTGCGTACGCGTCTAGAGTAACGACTCTCCGGGCTTTCGTTCTCTTGGTTTTTAATTTTTGCTTTCACTTTTCTGTAACTTGCAGACTTCTATTACAGATCTATAAGAATTCATATGAGCAACGGGTTGCTACTATGAAGGGTTATAGAGTGAGGAAGTGGGATGAAGAAAAATGAAGACATATGCGGTCCTATTTATACCCATTTTAAGAGGTATATTATACTGATAAGCAAGCTCTCTCATGATCCTGATTAAGGGACATAACATTGGATTCTAACTAGTGATGAGGCGCAAGGGTCTATAGGAATGTTTTGTTAAGCTAGAACACTTGGTTGTGTGTTTTCCTTCTATCTTGCGCGGCTTAGCACTAGAAGAAACAAGGAGTTTTTGTGATTTTTAAACAATAAAATGAAAGATATTGAAGAGAGGTGCTTCTGTAAGAAGCCAGGGAGGTAAGTGCTTGCCCATTGAGGTGCTTTGGTTGAAGAAAAAAAGTCAAATGGGTTTATTTGCAAGGGTTTTGGTTTCGGGTCACTAGGGCTCATTTAGGTTCTGTGGTTAGAGTTCTTTCCAGATTGTCTAATTTGAGTATACATTTTGATTAGGCGAAATGTAGGTTACTAATCCTAGGACTTAGATTAAGGATTATAACCAAGATTTACAGTGTGTTTGAGTTAAAATGGTAGAAAAATGAGAAAACGGGTCAAATCATAATTAGGGCACAATAGGGTTTGTCTGGATTCGTTAAGTTTTTCTAGGCTTTACGATTTCTTGCCATATGTCAAGTTAATGATTAGATTATGATTTGTAAAACTCCATTTTATTATTTTACAATGGCCCTTGGTGGTTCTTTGGGATTAGATTGGTTTAAAAAACGAGTAAAGGGTTAAATTGAAACCAATTAGTACATTTAGGTTTCTTAGGATATGTTTTACGTACAAGGGCAAGTAAAATGATTAAGTAGATGATGAAATAATGGATTGAATAGATTGATAAGATTGTAAAATAACTTTTACAACTATTTGAGTGTTTGGATTTGCAGGGTTTACTATATGGATAAAAAGCAAGAAATAGGTCCTGGTTTAGAAAACAAGCACGTTTTAGGTGATTTTAGGTCTTTTGGATAATTAGGGTTTGCGAGAGTTTAAAAAGATCTGTGTATGGAAGTTTATAATGGATAATTAAGCGGTTTACATATTATAAAATGAGTGTAGTAGCTTGCTCATAAGTGATAGGAATATATGATAATGACATGGAGGTAAAACGGCTATTTTTAGGGATTGACTTAATGACTTATAACATTGAGCTTTTTAAAGACTTGTCTTTGGATTTAAATAATTATATATTTAATGAGATGTTTATATTACTTGTATACAAATGCTTTAGTAGCTGTGCAATTCACTTTAGGGTGTTAACAGCCTTTTCATGAGGTTAGGGTTTAAGAGGCATCCCGATAAGTGGTTTTAGAAGCCCCTGTTTATGAATATGAGTAGCAAATGGTACCTTATTTAGGAAAATTACCTTGTAATCAAAGACATATTGTGATAGATTAGACCTGACAGATGGTTATGATGGATTGCTTGACAATATGAAGATAGAATACCATATGTAGGTATATCCGAGTCCGGTAAACTTGAGTTATGCTAGTTATACTTGCATATTGAGTTATTGTGCAAAGTAAATGTAATGTATTAAAGCGAAAATTTCCCTGAAAAAGGTGAGTTTTCATAAATAACTGATGAAATGTACATACATCTAAAACTTAATAGAATTGAATATCTATATTTATGAAAATGCGGAGGATGTTATATCTATGATGTGTGCTTTCTTCGTGAGAGTGACTGAGGTGTGCTTTGTTGTGAAGAGGAAGAGTCTACAATTCAATCAATAGCCAACTCTAATTTGAGTGACCCCAAGCCTATTGATCTTAGACCCTTTAATCTTTGTCCTCTTTACGTCGAATAGTGGGTGCTTGAGGATTGCCTAAGTGGACTTTGCTGTTTGTTGGGTGGGTTTAGGGAGGATTAATGAGGTTCTATTGTGGAGTGAGGGGATTTTGTTTGTATGTTGTAGGGGACAGACACGCATAAGTTGTGAAGGATGCTGAATAGTACTGGCGCCCTTTTTGAAAGTTTTTGAAGTTGGCAAGATTGGCCCCCCATTTTGTATGGTAGTATTGCATCCATCGTCCTTGTATGGTTACAAGTTTGAGGGGTTGGCAGTTATGGTCCTCCAAGGTGTATAGTTATATTACATGAATGGTCCTTGGGACTAACAGACTTAACAGCCTAAAGGATTGGGTTGTTAAGTGTTGTTTAGGCTTTTGGGCTTTTTGCTTGAATAAGTCTTGATAATATTGCTTAATGGGTTGACCCGGCCCATTAGATGGGTGCGGGTTGGCCCATTAAGTATTTCTTCATTTATGGCTCCGCCTTTAACTTTGACTTTGTCAAGGTTGACTTTGGTTGACTTTGACTTTTTGACTTTTCTTTCACGCTCTTTCCGTTCTCGTACTCGGTTTTGTCGTTTTGGCTTCATTTTTGTCCTTTTCTTAGATATCTGTTACCTGCACAGTACAAATGCAAAACATACAAATACAATGTATTTTTGGTACGTTTTTTGTCATATAAGTCCGGTTTTAATAGAAAATGGTATGTGTAATTAAGCACATACCAAAATCCCCCATACTAAGATATTGCCATGTCCTCACGCAATGCCATAAGTAAACACTAAAGAAAACTAAGAATCTCGATCCCCCTCGACTAATTACCTCGAAAAGTTGCCAAGTGTTCATCGAGGGGAATTAAAGAATCATTAGCTTTGAAAAGCCCTGTTTTTACCATTCTTAAAGATATACACTTATTCCTAAACATATTTTTGTATTTTTCTCTTTTTTTATTATTTTTCTTTTTAAGCAACTTAACTTATTTGACTTTCGTTATTTACATAACCGTTAGGGTTCATAGAACAAGATGCATTTCAATCCTAAAATGCCCAAGAAGGATAAATTCATCGTCCCCGACTTTTCACTCGTCCCAAACTAAGCTTAAAACGAAATCACCGTTAAATATAAGTTAAGATGCTAACACTACTCATATTTGCAACTTGTGAACTTTTCACTCTCGACAATTATTATATCTTAGGTGAATGTGCCATTTCGAATTTCAACCATGGATCAACGTTTTGCAAAATTTCTATGCTTCACGTTCCACCCGAGAATAATGAGTTTGAAGGCGAGATCATCCCATGTAGCGACTTTTGTCTCGGCACATCCCAACCTTGCGGCTAAGTGACCAGGCTTTTGACACCCCACAGAGACTAGTATCGGGACTCACGGACCTTTGGTTTCAAAAACTCTTAGGTTTCCCGTTTATACATAGCTTATTTTTAGAAAAATTACTTTCTAAAAAGAACAGTCTTAAGTTCAAAGCAATATTAAATTAAAGAAAAAGAGATTATCCTTTTTATTTATTAAATCACACTTACATTGAAGCTATAATCGCAACCTTGTCTTTTGAAGCTGCACCATCGGTTGTGAGCCGCAAGATGTAGCTAACTTTATCAGTCTCGGATTATTATTTCTTACTATGGCTTGTTAGTTTGCTGTAACATCGGTTGTGAGCCGGCAAGATGCAGCAAACTTTTATCAGCCCACAGTTTATAATTATTATTCATCATTCTTTTTTTTTCATTTTTCATCATTTTTTCATTATTATTTTTTTTCTTTTTTCATTTCACACTTTATTTCACGATATAGAGAAGACTTCTTTTTGGAAAATTTAAGTATAAATTTGAACTAAGACTAAAATTATTGCTATCGACTACATCTCAAATTCAAAAATTATTGATTTAAGTTTAATTTCCAAAAATAGCACGTATTATTAGTCCGGTTAGGAGCTTATGGGAGAAAAAGCCACAAATTACATACATGAGCTCTTAAGATTTCTAAATAATCCTTGTTTAGCATCTAACTCATACTTAACTCTATCATTTTTTATTCTTCGCAGAGATCCGCGAATGCTTAGTCTAAAAGTTAAGGAACAAGCTAGAGCTCAACACGCTCGATCGAGTCAAAATTTATTCTTATTCTACCCAGCAGGAAAGTCAAAATTGTGACAAAACACTTATTTTGTTTTTGAAAATTTTTAAATTTTTTCATTTTTTTGGTATTTTGGTGGTAAAAACGGGATTACGTGAAAACAACGGCTGCAGGCACGATCAAATCGATAGATCCCCTCATAGTAGAACTAAACATTGTCCTCAATATTTTAAGAAGGGTTTCTACGTCACTCTAAGCCGTTTATTAAGTATGCTTAAAGATAAACGTTAGTCGATTAGATTAGGATATTGGATTTCCCAAATGAAGCTGAGGATTTGAAGCTCTTGTGAACGAAGGACAAAACCACGAGCACGATAGGCATCAAAAATCCAGGACAATCCTGGACATACAACATAAAAACATAAGCAAACGAGAATGGAATAGGCACACCTCCTCACAAAAAACACTTATTCATTAATACAACTACTAATTAATAATTAGGATAAGCATGGGTTGCCACCCACGAAGCGCTTGTTTAAGGTCACTTAGCTTGACCCGATCCCCGAATTCATTGGTCCTTGGGGAAGGTTTGGAGATCTGAGACAACCATATGTGGTATGTCTCCTCCAAAGTAGTGTTTAAGTCTATGACTATTTACCTTGAAGTTTGGCCCGTCGGTTTGAGATAACTCGACGGTGCCATATGGAAAGACTTGGGTTACGGTGAATGGTCCGGACCAACGGGTCTTAAGCTTGCCTGAGAAAATCTTTAATCTAGAGTTAAAGAGGAAGACTCGATCACCGACGTTGAAAACGTAGTTTTTGATCTTGGAGTCATGGATCCTCTTTGTTTTCTCTTTATAGATCAAAGAGTTCTCATAGGCTTGATCACGAAGTTCATTTAATTCATTGAGTTGAACTTTTCAGTGATCGTCCGCGGTCGAAAGGTCTAAGTTTGCATGCTTCTAGGCCCAATAGGATTTGTGCTCGAGCTCGATCAGTAGATGACATGCCTTTCCATACACGAGCTTGTAAGGCGTATACCCGATGGGTGTTTTGTAAGCGGTACAGAAGGCTCATAGTGCGTCATCTAATTTATCTGACTAAGAGGCACGGTTTTCGCCTACGGTCCTTTCAAGAATTTATTTCAAGCCAAGATTGGAAACCTCAACTTGCCCACTTGTTTGTGGGTGATACGCGGTGGAAAGACGGTGAGTAACTCCGTATTTAAACATGACCTTTGCAAACTGGTCATTGTAAAAATAGGTGCCGCGATCACTAATGATAGCACGAGAGGTACCGAATCGGGCGAAGAGAGATTTAAGAAATTTACAAACAACTCGGGCGTCATTGGTGGGGAGCGCTTTCACTTCAACCCATTTCGACAAGTAGTTGACCGCCACGAGTATGTACTTGTTCCTTCGTGAAGACGGGAACGACCCCATGAAAACGATGCCCCACACGTCAAAGATTTCAGAAACTTAGATGGAATTTTGTGGCATTTCATCACGTTGCGAAATTTTTCCTTGACGTTGAGAAGTGTCACATCGGGTGACTAAGTCATGGGCATCTCGGTAAATTATAGGCCAATAAAACCCGGAATCAAAGATCTTTTTGGCGGTGTAGTTGGCACTGTAATGTCCCCCGGTGGGTCCACTATGGCAAGCTTTGAGGATGTCAATAGCTTCTTGGCCCGAAACACACCGCCGGATCACTTGATCCGCACATATTTTAAACAAATAGGGGTCGTCCCAAAAGTAGTGTTTAACATCCTTGAAAAACTTGTTCTTTTGTTGGGACGACATCCCTTTAACAATGAAATTCCCCGCGTGGTAATTTGCAAAATCGGCAAACCACGGGGTACTTGAGTCACCACGAAAAGTCACCATATTAAGTGTCTCGAGAGGAAACGTTTCATTTATCTCCTTTGGGTCGAGCACATTTTCATAAGGATTTTCTAATCGGGAAAAATGATCGGCCGCGAGATTCTCGGCTCCTTTTGTGTCAGTTACTTTGAATTTGAACTCTTGAAGGAGGAGAACCCACCGGATCAATCTCGCCTTGGAATCTTTTTTAGCAAAGAGATATTTGAGGGCGGAGTGATCCGTATACACAATGCTTTTGTTCAAGATGAGGTAAGACCGGAATTTTTCGAAGGCGTACACCACGGCTAACATTTCTTTCTCCGTCGTGGTGTAATGCTATTCCGCCTCGGTCATTGTTTTACTAGCAGAGTGTATAGGCCTACAGTGCCTTTCATGACGTTTCCCCAAGACTGCACCTATGGGAAAGTCGCTTGCATCGCACATAAGCTCAAAGGGTAAGTCCCAATCGGGGGCATGTTATGAGACTTTGGTTACCAAAAACTCTAATTATGAAACATAGAAAGCAGTATTAATTGCTTCAGGCCCATATGATGAGTAGTAATAGTGAATTTGATAGCATATAGGCTAGCCGCCTGTGATAAAAAGATTTAAAGGATTCCACTAGTCTCATCCCTTAGAGCCAAAAAAGAAAACACCAACTAAACCAACTAAGTCATCAGTAGAAAACACGCAGATAATCTTTATTTATTAAGACTCTTTAACAAATTTTGTACCAAACAAATGACCATAACAACATTTGGTAAAGTCATGGCTGATAGAGCTCACAAGCTTGGGTCCTTACAGGAGGCTTTTGTGCTGCTTTCCCTTCAGATAGCAACACCATGTCAGGAGTCATTTTTCAAAAAGCTTTAAAGGCAAACCTCTAACAAGGTTTCCCCTCATAAGGTTGTTCATAGTTTTAAAGTTTACATGACCAAGCCTCTTATTCCATAAATTAAACTCATCTATTGTAGCCTTTGCAAATAAACAAGTCAAACCTCTCTATGGAACAACATTTTTTTAAATTAAAACTATACATATTATGTCTGTCTAAGGAACTTTAAAGCAATACTGACTTTCATCAAGTAACTTAAAATCAGGAATAGAATAAGACATATCATGTCTCAGTGAAAAGAACACTCTTTTTCCTTGTCACTTATATTTTGGAGACAGAGAAAAGATTAAACTTAAGTTCCTTTACAAAGTATACATCTTCAAAGTCTAATTTCCCAGTCCTAATTGTACCTTTTCCAGTAATTTTACCTCCTTTAGGACTTCCAGCAAATGAAACAAATCCTCCATTAATGTCGTGACAATCTGTTAGGTAGGACTTGTTCCCAGTCATATGCCTAGAGCATCCACTATCAAAAATCCCTTGATCCTATAAAACATATTGTGGATTACCTGCACTCAAAAATAATAGAATTAGTTTCTCTTGGACCCAAGCCATCACTGACTTCGAGTCTGCCTTTGAATCAACATAGACAAATATTTTTTAGGCAATGAGATCCCACCTGTCTTTGAGATATAATCAATTACTTTCCTGGTTGGTCCTGCAAATCCATCATGTTTGAGACTAAACAACAATTTCTATATCCCTGTAAACAACACCAACTAACTATACTGCTTTAACCCAGTAGGTAGTACATTTTTTTAATGTCCTTAGTGCAGTATGAAACTTTTTCTTTAAAAACACTGTTTTTTAGGTGTTTGTTTCTTAATGAAATAGGTCCTCTTAACTGTTGAATGTGACTTATGAAAAACATTTGAACATGTTATTTTGCACCATTCATATTTGGTCTAGATGCAGCATATAACATACTGGCAGTACTATTTGATACTACTAGCATCCTTGAGGAGCTTTGCTTACAAGTATTAACTAGTATATTGCCAGACTTTTTGTTTAAGACTGCAGTTGGACAAAAGTTTCTTTAGAATGTTGTGGTGAGTTAAATTATTTTTTGGTGGTTCACAAATCCTCTGAGCAATTGTTTTACCATAATGTCTAACTCCCTTTGGAACCAGTAACCCTCCCAATAATGAATCAACATAGATTTTTGCAACCATTTTATTTCTCATAAAAGTTACTGTCCTTAATTAAATGGTTGAGTCATTAGTCCATTCCAATTTAGTTTATCAACCCTAGGACTCTGACTTTTCCTAAGGTTTTCAGTTTGCCGATAGAGTTTTGTTTCATATAACAAATTTCCTATATTTCATTTACTTACAAGACAAAATTGATTTTAGCATAACTAGGTTTATTCTATTCAATTGAAGGTCTAGTCACACAGTCATCATCATAAACAGCTTCATGTTTTTATGAACAACAATTCTAGCTTCTAATGATTCTAAGCCTAATTGATATCCTAATAAATTTCTCTAGGTTAAGGATTTTGTTTTAAAGCTGCTCCTTTTTATTTATCAAGAGTGTCTTACTTAAGGACTCATAAGGTATTTTAAGCAAGCTTTGGAGCAGTGATACCTCAAAGTCCTGAACTTGATGAACTAACTGATAAAACCTTAAGAACAAATGGGCCATTATGAGCAAAGTCCTGAGGAGTACCTTCTTCACCATAAATCTCCAATCATAACCAACCATCCCATCTTGAACAAGACCAAGGCATATTTGTTAGGAGTCTCTACTGGTACAATTCTTCTTGGAACATCTCCATTTCTATTCCCCTGATTCCTTGGTGCCCTGCATTCTCTAGCAAAGTGACCTACTCTTGTGACAGTTAGTAAACATATGGAACAGCCATATGACTTTAACAATCAGCCAAAGTTTTCTTATCCTATTGAAGTTATCAGATATTTCTTCCCTATCTTTCTTATAGAATCTCTCTTTCAACTCTATGTTAAGCATGCCAACCTGCCATTATTTGAGATTCATGCTCTACGTTTCAAGACCAATAGTGATCAATCTGCTCCAGGTCTTCATTGTCCAACTGTTGACTATTAGATTGACTAACAAAGAAGTAAAACATGACATCATCAGCATAATTTAAGGAAGAAGCTTGTCCCTGTGAGTTAGCAGTAGAAAACTTCAAGAGCATATTAACTGCATCATTATTTACTAATGCTATGTTTTCTGAGAAGATTACAAAAAGTACAAATTCTGAAATACGCATGTATGAACTTGAGCTTGATTGGCTTTTAATCTCAGCTTCATACACCTTCAAGTTGTTGTACAAGTCATCCATGCTCATTGTGTCTAGATCAGATTTGTTTCTCATGATCAAGGCAATATTGTTCCAAGCTAATGGTAGACTTCTTAATAACTTAAGATTTGCATCTTCCTGGGAGATAACTTCACCATGAATTTCCAATTGATAAGTTTTTGAAACCTGTCATAGGTTTTATCCAGTCCTTCAAATCTTGATTCAGTAAAATTCTCATATTGCTGCTTCAGAATGGTTTTTTGCATTTTCTTTGATTCTTTGTTGCCTCCAAACCTGGTCTTGATAGCTTCCCATAGGGTCTTTGCATCCTTGATTCCATGAAACTTCAATTGGTGCTCATCAGGAATGGCTAACAACAAAGTGCTTTTTGCTTTTAATTCATTTTTTCTTGCTAGCTTTTGTTCAGCAGTTTTGGGAGGAATGGGACCTTCAGTACTAGCTGTGCAATAGCAAGTGCATCACATTCAACAATAACCCTTCCATAAGAGCTTATCATTTTATTGGTTTGTTTTTTGTGTGAGTAAGATATTGCTCCATTCTCATGCTCCATAGATCATAATCTCTAGTTTTGAGTATTGGAAGTTTTAGTGCATACACTGTTTGGGTAGTTTCTGACTGTGATTCCATCTTCTCTTTGATTATGAGATCTTATGTAGACATAATGTTCTTTCTTATTCCATAGTTTCCTCAACAAGCTCTGATCCCAACTTGATGATCCTAAAGAACAGATCCGTCTAGACTATTAAAGCTTATTAACCGGATAAATCCAACTATCTATAAGAGTAAACTATGATGTGAATACTACAAGTTATGCGGAATCTAACTGTAATACTAGAAGAACAATAAAATACTAAACTTTGAATATATTGATTGCTAATATTCTGCCTAGTTACAGAAAACTGAACTATGAGATATGAATTCTATATATCTCTCTAACTATGTCGTAAGGTTCCTTTTATACACCAAGGAAACCCTAATGGGCATACAAAACGCGTACAATGATAATGCATATCTATTCCTAATTTAACTCATGCATATCATAATAGCAATACTAACTATATAAGACTAACAACACTAACTATTAACTAACAATATTAACTATACTGACAGTACTAACATTTGTACTGGCAGTACTAACTATATAATTAGCAGTACTAATAACTTAGACTATTTTCCACGAATCTTGTATCAACATCGACTAACCATCAACCAGCATTATCAAGTATAATCAGCAAGCACATATGTAGAAGTCCATACCTCCTAAACAATCTTGGCATGAGAAGTAGGGGTGACACACTGGAACTGACAAAAACCAACACCATAAAGAGGGTGTGTATCAGAATTGGAAAGGGAAGAATTTGTAACCCGACAAACCGAGCCGAATCAAGCTTATTCAGTTTGGTTTTCTGTTTTGGATATCTATTTCGGTTTAGTCGGTTTGGTTCGGTTCGACTCAAACCTGACATTTTAGTCGGTTCGAACTACTAAACCGAACCGAACCGAGCCGAACCAAGCTTATTCGGTTTGGGTTCAGTTTATATAGGGTTCATTCGGTTCGGTTCTCGGTTTGTAAAATCTCGTTATTCGGTTTCGGGTCAGTTTCGGTTTTCTTTGGTTCGGGTCGGTTTCGACCCGATGCTCACCCCCTAATGAAAGTAGGGGTGAGCACATGTCCAAGACCGAACCGGACCGGACCGAGGACCAAAATGGTCCAATTGTACGACCGCGGACCGGACCGAAATGGTACAGTCCTGGTCCCCAGTCCGGGTAGGTCCCGGTCCTGGTCGGTCTTCGTCCGGTCCTGTCTTACACGACATTATCATCGGTATTCTGGATCCAGACCGGAAACCGGACCGAACCCGGACCGAGATCCGAATTGGTCCACCAAAAACGAACGCGAAAACCCCCTTCTGTCTCAGATCCGGACATTCCGGTTCGTCCTCTGGTCACACACAAGGCAAGTGACGAGTCACGGTCCGAGTTATGAGCTCACCCCTAATGGAGAAGCATGTCTTCGGAAACTGCAAAAAATACGCTGAGCAAAGGAAGATGGACGAAGTGAGTAAAGGTGGTTACTCGCGGTATATCCTGTATAATATGCGTACATAAGAAAACATAAAACACACAAAAATAAAATTTCGCTTTATAATACACAATTTTCAAAACAAAATAAAAACTATAAATAATATGTCATCTCTAGGCAAGTCATTCTAAAATCGATAGCCATTTTATCGCCATGGCTGTCGCTGGTCGATTTAATCTAATGCATTACGATTAATGATGTAATTGAAGTTCGAGAGTCAGAAGTATCTAAAGCGTTTAAAAACCCATGCCAAAGATGGCTTGCTATTCATTGAATTTATTTAGAAAACATTAGCGCAATCATTCCGGTCGTCCATCTAAAGGCGAAGATATTTCAAAAAGGAAATTTGAACCTCTCAAACGGGTAATTTTATACACGCGCTAAGGTCTACCTTATGAGCCATGCAAAGGCTTGTGTTTACTTTGCAACACAGCCCGTGCTTCCTTAAACAAATTAATGTAAGTTTAGTCATTACTTTGCTAAAAATAAAAGAAATTCATAATTTTCTAAGTGTCTGTATTTTTTAGAAAAAAAGAATATTAATCTCAGAAATTAATCAGAAAAATCATTTTCAAAGACACTTGACCACTTAAACAACGACTACAGCTCTTTAAATAGAAAATGGGTCATTATTTGAGGGGGAGGAAATGTCAAATATATTCTTCATAAAATTAGTTTGTGATAAAAGGAAACGGTTTCTAACATAAACTGGTAACGATCTAAAGGAGAGTTAATTAAGCTAAATTATGGTGTCGGCCTTAACTGATATATTTATTTAAACCTTTAAGGCTGGTTAAGGCAATGGAAGACTTAAATCTTGATAACTAAACCTTAGGGACTAGTTTTGCCAATTGGGAAACTACACTTAAGCCTTAGGATAAGTTTAGCTGGAAAATTAGAGCTTTATTAAACCTTAGGGGGCATTTATGCCAAAACCCAAAAAAGTTTAAACATAAACACCCCCACTCGTTCCACTCTTTCCCATGCTCAAACCAAAAACCTTAAACCCTCCATTGTTGATATCGAAAACCTCCAAGAACTTGTTCAACCTTCGTTTAATCTAAAAGGTAAACTTATATTAATGCTTAATCTCCTATAAATCAGTCTAAACTGTGGTAATATACTCGAAAACCCTAAAATATTAAGTGTTTGCTTGAGTTTAAACATGTCTTAACAACAAAAAATTTGGTTCTTTGCTTTATTCATGTACTTTCGAGTCAAACAGGTCAAAAGTCATGATTTTTGTGGTTAATTCATGTTGAAAAAGTATTAGTTTGATACTATGATGCTAAATGATCATGTTTGAGTTGTTATTGATGCTTGAAAAGGAGTACAAATGTTGGTATTATTTTCCTTTAGGCGAATTATACATGGTTAACTTAGGCGAACTATATGTGGTTGACTAGTTCATACCCCGACACTGGCAGAAACTCGAGATGCCAACAATAATGAATCAATCATAACACCAGAAACAAAATAATAAAATACAATGCATAAAATCCAAGTGCCATGAAGACCATCGACCTCGAAACAAACTCGAGTGATTCCCCAAATCGCCACTAAAAAACACATCTCTTACAATTATTTACAATGCACTCACAGGGACCATAAAATCAAACTAAATCCAAACAACAAAAACTAGAATCAAAACAACAAAAAAGCAAGACATCAAATGAAATTCCACTTGGGTTACTTCTAAGTCTGCTATCAATCACCAAATACTCTTCTTTCACTTCAACTGAAAATGATACTCGAAAAGTCAACAATAATGTTGGTAAGCTCGTAGGTTTGACCTTAACCAAAAGTTGTGCTAATATTTTCAACAGTGGACAATAGTGCTATACGATAGTGAATATATGCGAACAACCTTAGCACCACCGCTAATCAATAACCGTATGTCAACTTACCTCCCTAAAGGGCCTACAGCCGGAGCATAAAAATTAGGGCAGACCACACACAAACCTGGGTAGGCGTACCCATCCGCTCCAATAATCACACAAATACTGGGTAGGCGTACCCATCCGATCCAAACAATCATACAAATACTAGGATAGGCGTACCCCTCTGATCCAAACAATCATGCAACACATAATATTCACATAGCAGTCATAAGCACATATCTTGTCCCAAAACAAAACCACATTTCACACAGATCAATTCAAAACAGTTCAAAACACATTTGAGTAAAGCATTTTCCCCCCAACGAAAAACATAAAAAGTGGTGCTACGCAGAACATCACCTCAAGCAAGTCTTTATTTAGCAACCAATCTCAATCACACAAGCAAATGCAACGACGCCCCGCTCCACGCCCTAGACCAAGATAATGTCCCAGAATTAATCATCCAATTCCAAAACAATCTTCACGTTTGATGCATAAAATTAGACGCGTTGTACAATACCCAAAACAATTTAGTGTGTGATGGTTGACACCTAAACTCCACATCTTATCAACCATTCCTCGAAAAAGCATACTTATACTAAATAGCATAAATAGATAAGTTATATTAATAAATATTTGTAATTATTAATTATATATATATCTCACAAGCCCATTCGTACACCCATAGTCACTACAAAACAATCATTAAACGGATGAAAAGAAACGTTTACCATAATAAAAACTAGAGAAGTTTCGATCAAAAACTGATATTTTTTGTCTTTTAGTGAATTTATTAACTAAATAAAATTAAATAATTAAATATTAATAATTAAAATCAAAAATCATGTTTTTAAGAAATTCCTCTGAGTATAAAGTTTTATGAAATTTCGACATGGCTCGTACGTTTATACAACGTTTTCCAGTTTCCAACCTTACTTTCAACATTTTTTCACAAATTCGACACTTTTCGACAAAATTCCAAAATCTCAATCGTTAAGCGCTTACAACTTTTTTTCCCAAAATATCGTTCAATATCACTTCGTAAATATATTTCTATTTTCAAAAGTCCATCAAATTCTCATAACTACTACATATCGCTTATTGGGCCTTAAGGCCCAACAAGGGTCCATTAGGACATAATATGTCTTTATGTTTTCTTGATCAAACTTCAAAAATTATGAGAGTGTATGTTGTAGGTGCGGACAAACACAAGAGAGAAGGGAGAGGATATTTTTTTTGTTTTGAAAATGAACTATGTGTAAAAATGAGGATAAGGAAAGACTCTTATGTAAAATTTGGACAAGGTTAGCTAAAATTAAGCCACCTTGTCTCCTAGTCTTCTTTGTCCGTACCAAGGTATCCCATGGGGTCACGGGCCTTTCCTTTTCCCGTGTCGTGATCACATAAATACTCGACAACTCAACCGGAAATTTAACCCCCAAAGTCTAATTAGCATTTTTTATTTTTCACTCTTAGAAAATACTTTTCCATCTACAACCTAGATATTCACATGACCATATTTATATCACTTTCACACCCGCTACTACACTCAACATTCTGGACAATTAACGAACGTGCGACCTCATTTTTTTAGCATTTCTCAAAATTCACTAGTCAAACCACCCGGAATACACATAACACAATAATACCTTCCAAAAGGGATTATTAATCACAATAAACCTCAAATCATCATATATCTCATAAAATCATCACTGTCAACACGGTACAATAATCTGAATAAACTGACAAAAGTCAAATAGTCAAAGAACTATAAATGAAATATTCAGAACACGAAAATGGCAAAGGTTACATTCTACCCCCCCTTAAAAGAATTTTGGCCCCGAAATTCAACTACTAACATCACTAAACAAATGTGGGTACTTCAATTTCATCTGATCTTCGCGTTCCCACGTGAATTTAGGGCCACGTTTCTAATTCCACCGAACCTTGACGATGGCAATCCTACTACGCTTCAACTTCTTAAACTCTCTTTCCAAAATTTCCATAGGCTCTTCCATAAAATTTAACTTAGCATCAACTCGAATCACATCCAAAGGCACTTTCAGTGCTGGATCAGCTAAACACTTCTTAAGGTTCGACACGTGGAACGTGTCATGAACACCACTCAATTCCTCAGGCAAATCTAACCGATAGGCCACAGGGCCTACTTTCTCAACAATCTCAAACGGTCTAACAAACCTAGATGCTAACTTTTCTGACGATCACGCGCAGCCTTAAGTCTATTCTTAATCTGCGAGATCTTCTCAGTAGTCTCTTGCACTAACTCAGGTCCTATCAACTGACCTTCTCCAACCTCAGCCCACATAATTGGCGAACGATACTTTCTACCATACAATGCCTTAAACGGAGCACATCTCACACTAGAATGATAACTATTGTTATACGAAAACTCAACCAACAGAAGATGAACATCCCAACTTCCTTCGAAGTCTAGGACACACGCTCTAAGCATGTCTTCCAAAGTCTGGATAGTACGCTCACTCTGACCGTCGGTTTGAGGGTGATAAGTCGTACTCATGTTTAAAACGAGTCCCCCCTAATGCTCTTGCATTGACTGCCAAAACTCGATGTTAAACGACTATCACGATACCGGAAGTAATCGAGATGCTACACCATTTCTAGCAATCTATCTCAATACAAATACAATCTAGCCAATCTATTCCAACTTATAATCGTCACGCATAGTAGTAAAGAGCAGAACTTCAAGTTCAAGCGTCCCATAATGACCCAGGATTGTGCCATGCCCACAACTAGTCATAGGCAACTTAAGTCACAAACTCCATAAGCCAAGTCCCTTCCAATTATCCATACGGGCAATCCAGGTCTATGTCTTGGAGTAGGAGCCATATGGCCTTTTTGATGACGCAGCCTTATCCTTCATACACAAGTCAAACACTTACTAAACCAATATTCAGCTATATCTTGTATCCAGGCCACCAATACCTCTATCTCTATACATCATAATAACATCTTATCACACCTTGGTGTGTCACAGACGTAACTTCGACTTCAGGGCTTCATCAATTATCAGGTTCTCACCTCACCCTTCAAGGTACCTATATTCAATCAAGGTATACAAAGTACCCCATCACTTTTTTTTTCCAATCATCTCATCCAACACCTTTCTACAATAGCTACAAACTCATCCCACAGCCTCCTTCAGAGCCACCCAGTATATCCTAATTTGATACTCGACCAAAGGATCATAATCATAGATCTAACTCTGCTTAGGCTTTACTTATTCCTTCCCTACTTAGGGCATCAGCAAACCACAGTCACCTTACCAGAGATGCTTAGCGAATTTTGCATAGTCATAATCACCAAAACAACTCTATCCACGAACGCGTCGATATTTAAACTCTTTTTTTTAACTAAAGATATGTTTGAAGACTCTATGTCCAAATAAGAAGACAACTCTTTGTCCCATACAGATAATGCCTCCCAGATCTTAAGTGCAAACACAACCGCACCCAACTCTAAATCATGGGTAGTATAATTCTTCTCATGAATTTTCAACTAGCTAGACGCATATGCTATCACTTTACCTCTTTGCAATAACACACAGCCTAGTCCTAACTCGGACACATCACAATATACCACAAAGTCTTCTGGTCTATCGAGGAGAGCTAGAACAGGCGCATTACACAACTTATCCTTCAAGGTCTGAAATGCCAATTCCTGTTCCTCACCCCAATCGAAAGTCTTACTCTTCTGAGTCAAGATAGTAAGAGACTTAGTTATCTTAGAAAAGTTCTTAATGATCCTACGGTAATACACAACCAATCTTAAGAACAAACGAACCTCAATCGGAGTTCTAGGGTCTTTCCAATTCTTACACGCTTCCAATCTTACTATGAATCACTACCGAATACCATTACCAATATATCACATAACCCAAGAAACTGCACTTCTCCTTAAAGCCAGAATTCACACTTAGAAAACTGAGCATACAGTGTTCTCCTTTTTAGATAGATCTAAGACTAAACCAAAAAATGTTCTACATGCCTCCTCTTATCTTCGAATATATTAAGATATCGTCTATAAACACTATCACAAACTTATCAAGATACGGCCTACAAACAACTATTTATCAAGCCATAAATATTGTTGGACATAGTCAGTGTACAAAGGGCAAACAGTAAACTCAAAATGTCCATAACGAGTTCTAAATGCAGTATTTGGAATGTCATCCTTATGCACTCTTAGCTGATGGTATCCAGACCAAAGATCTATCTTTGAGAAAAATTAGGGGCCCCTGCAGTATGATCAAATAGATCATCATTCTTAATGAGAGGATAAATATTCTTAACAGTCAACTTGTTCAATTCTCTATAATCAATGCACATCCTAAAAGAACCATCTTTTTTCTTAACAAACAATACCGGCGCTCCCCAAGGCGACGAACTTGGTCGAATGAAACCTTTGTCTTGGAGTTCCTTGAGTTGTCCAGACAACTCCTCCATTTCAGAAGGTGCCAAACGATAGGGAGACTTTGCTACCGGCGTTGCTCCAGGGATTAACTCAATTCGAAACTCAATTTCCCGAATAGGCGGTAATCCAGATAGATCATCCGGGAATACCTCAGGAAAATCTCTAACCACAACAATCTCTTCTTGTTTCTTATCACTAGCCTTAGCACTCATCAACAATCTCGCTTTCTCTTTTGGTATTCCCTATTACTCTAAGCACCTTCCATATCGTAGTGGTATCCTCACAACCTTTATTCATGTCAATTATTCCAGCTTATAATTAGACAACCTAGTCCCATTGCCTAATAATCCATATCAAAACTTCCATGCCCAAAAGGTATCAAATCGATGTCAAAGACATGACCCTCGATTTCTAGTTTACAACCCTTAATAACCTTATCAATCTCTACTAGCTGCCCGCTAGCTATCTCAATCTCATATCTGAAACCTAAGTCGCTGGGCTCTAAGCCTAACAGAGGTATGAAAGTAGTGGAAACAAAACTATAGTCGGCACCAGAGTCAAATAAGGTAGTGGCAAAATGATTATTCAAAGTAAACGTACCCGTCACAATGTTCGGATCCTGGCGAGCTTCCTCTGCTCCCAACATAAATGCCCTACCCCTAGCCTGGTTCCCTTGGTTTCCACGACCCTGACCCCCGTTATTAGCAGCAACTTGATTTGGACGATTTTCTTCCGGTCCTTGTGCCCTATTCAATCTAGGACAAGCTGACCTGACATGGTTGGTACTAACACACTCATAACAAGCCCTAACAGTTGGGTTTCTAGCAAAACAGGGTTTCACATTCCTTGGCACACCCCTACAATCCTTTGCCAAGTGACCCGAACGGTTACAGTTGGTTCAGTAAAAAAAAAAAAAACATGTGGCGAACCAAAGGAGTCCACCGAGGTGCATGGTAGGAGTTGTAGGTGGTACACTTGGGCTAAACACCAGTATTCTCTCTTCCTACAGGGTTTGCGGTTGTAGCAAAAGCATTTCCAGTCCTAGTCCTCTTATTATAATCCGTATCATTCTTATCCTTGCTAGGCTCCCCCACAATTCCTCTTTTCTCAACCTTCTTAATTGATCCATTCCTAACATCCTCATCGGTCAGTGCACCAAAAATTTGCACAACCTTCTGCATAGTCTTTGGTTCTGTTGCTGCCACCATCCCACAGATCTGTGGAGCAAAGCCATATACGTATCTCTCAATCTTCCTACTTCCTGGGGTCACTAAATGTGGAACTAACCTAGCCAACTCATGAAACCTATCAGTATAAGCCGCATGGCCAGCATCGACCATAACATGATTCCACAGTTCAGTTTCCAACTTTTGCATCTCATGACTAGGACAAAACTCATCTATCATTATAAACTTAAAGTCATTCCATGACATACTAACAGCAACTTCTTAGCTTAGCGTGCGGATCTGGGAGTTCCACCACATTAAATCCTTACCCACAACTGAACCAGCATTATATTTCACTTTTTGGTCAATACTACAGCCACTCATATCCTGCACGGACTCCATTTTCTTAATCCATCGAGTAAGAACTACAGCACCTCCCATAACATCATATTCCTTAGGGTTACAAGCTAAGAACTCCTTATATGAACAACCTACCCGGTTGCCATTCACTAACACATTCCTAACGTTCTCTTGAACGTTCTCATTAACCACATTACCATTCTGATTTCTAACATTTCCTCAGTTACAAACCTGAGCTAGTGTGGCGGGTAAGAGGTTCTGCAATTGTTGGGCAACAATCGTTGAGAAGTCGGGTGCTCCCCCATTGGCTTCCTCTACATTCCCATTGATTCCCTCTACACCCCTATTATCTCCCAAACCCTGGTCATTTCCTTGACCATTCAAATCATCAACACGCTTATCATTACCTTCCCTAGGTCTTTTACCCCTTCTACCTTTACCAACCCGTACACCCGTTCCCCTTCCTCGTGATTTGGCAACAGGCCAGCCAGCACTTTGGGTCATCACCCTTGGCGGCATTATCCACACGAGGGAGAACATGGGCAATGTTAGCCAAGTGGAAAAACTAACATATATATAGAACATCTTACTATATATATATATATATATATATATATATATATAACTATACACATAATACCACCTTACGGTGTCAACATCGATTTGTGTGGACAACATTATTAAGTATGAGTGAGTTGTGA
>BQNB010065360.1:19394-34968 GCA_026074375.1 Tanacetum coccineum | reverse complement strand
AAAAATTTCACTTTGACACAGGAAATACAAAACTTTACACAAAAGCAACTAGCAACATTGATTAAAATAGGCTTAATCTACATGGTAGGCTAAGGTGAAAAGGTGTAACAAAACATATAATATGGTGTAGAAAAGAAAGGAATGGCTCAACAGGTTGTTCTAGGGGATTTTACTCTAAAAATGAGAGTAATCAAAGGTTACACGAGATTTAACTAACCAGTGTAGTTAGTTAATTTTACGACATGTAGGCTATTTGGTTTAATCCTATAAATTTATCAGTTGAACATGTTCCTCCATCTAAATCCATAGTACTAATCATTGCGGTCTCGAGTGATATACCAGGCCAAGTTCTAAAGTCCACTACATCACTGGCATACTTATAATTTTGTGGAATATTAAGTAAATAGTTGGAAACAGAATAGGCTTAATTCTCACAATATGTATCAAGGGTTATTGTGCGCTGGTATATGCTTAATTACACATACCTTTGACCTAATAAAACGAGCTTAAATGACCAAAAACGGACATAAAATTGCCAAATATATGTTTGTTTTGTGATTTATACAGATATTCAATAAAGGACAAAAATGAAGCCAAAACGGACAAAACCAAGCACGGGATTGGAAAGTATAACACCTCGTAACTTAGGTCATTATACGACATTATGTAATGCACAATTTATTTTTAGGGTTTTACGCGTTTACTCTTAAACCGTAAACTTTAAGTTAAATCGCGTAAACTGAAAATGATCATACAATGTAAACGGGCATTAAACGATTAAATGTTTACATCAAGCAAGTGTTATATGATTATTATGAGGATAATAAATAACTTTGTTCATCTTATTTTTATTGGCTACGTAAAATGCTTACGTTTCATAATAAAATACGTTTAGGCATATCCGGAAGTTCTAAAACCTAACTACGCCTAAACGAATACCCACGATTATACCCAATACCCAAAATAATTAAAATAACATCACATATACATGCATATTGCCGAAATTCTAAGGATTGGACCAAGAGTCATCACTTAGCAATAATATCTAGATATTACATAAAGTAACTCTTACACCTTTAATCAAACTTGTCATGCTAACTTAACTAGGGTTAGAAAGTAACTAGGGTTTGGTTAAGTAGATATTTATACTATAAATAGCCATGCATGCATGAGTAATCTCTACCTTAAATCTTTACATACAAAATTCATAATATTCCTCCCTTTTACACCCTCAAAACCCACGGCAACTTTTGGCCACCAAACAAAATTTACACTTTGATTTTCTAAGTATATACAACCCTATACACAACATACTTAAGGTATTCTAAGGTGTTGGGAAGCATTGGTTCATCATTTTCAAGTAAGAAGAAGAAAAAGGAAAGATTAGGGTTTTGAAAACCTAATCTTGGGTTATAAGCTTGAAAGCTTTGTTTTGAATCTAAACACGGGTTTAGAACTTATATCTCATCTCTTACATCATTACTAAGGTTTTCCTAAATCCTTCATACTTTTATTTCTTATAATTTTATGTGTTACATGTTAAATATAGCCATAATCACCACTAATGACTTTCTAATATGTAAAATGAGTTATTATTTATGTTTATGATTTTATACACTTATTCTTATGTCATAGGGTCCTATATATCATGGAAAAGTAAAAATAAAAGTATGTTAATCTATTGATTAAGTATAAACATGTTTAGGACAAATTAGGGTTTTATAATGTTTCTTAAACTTCACATGTGAAAATAATGAAAGTAAAAGGGTTGAACTTGTTACAATGAAATTATAAGGACTAGGGATGATATTAGATCTTATTATAAGTACCACATATGTAAAATATGTTTTTAAGAGATTTTATAGTAAACTACTAAGTTAATAATACATAAAAACAAGGTTTTATAAAGAAACAAATATTAAATACTTAGGGGCTGTCCAAATACGAATTTTGGACAGTAAGTTATGATATTTTATAAAAATAATACGCCTCGTGACGATTCCATAATGATAAGAAACTTGAAAAACCGATCTATAACGAAAAAGATACGTTAAAAACACGAGTTTACGGACTATAAAATAATTTTATAAAACTATTTTATAAAAGTTACTATTTCTTACAGCAACTTTTATTTTTAAAACATCTAAAATATGATATAATTTGATTACGAAATTCATAACGCAATATTTCGTTTAAAAACGGAACTATAACGAATAAACTACGACGTTTTTAATAATTAAAGTTTATAAAAGTAATTTTATAAACTATGAACAGTAAAAATCACTATTCATCAGTGGATAAATTTGTGAGATATTATAAATCTTTTAATAACGAGAACGTACTCGAAGGAATCACTAAAATCGGAGTTAAAACGAATAAGTTATCGCGAATACAAGTTTACGCTAATTAAAAGCCTAAAACGACAAATGAGCTGTCATGAACAGTAATTTTACTATTCATCACAGAATTTTAAAAACTTTAAAATGTAATATTTTGATCGCTCGTCTTACTACGAAGACGTGGACGTAAGAAACGCGAGCAACGGGCTTAAAACGACCAAGTTAGGTCATTTTTACGAAAAGTATATTTATAAACGTTTTCACTTTATAAATACTATTTTACTAAAATGATTAGTCGGTGATTATGCTATATAGAATATTGAGTGGTTATCAAAGTGCTATATTACTAGGGAGTTTCATAATGAGGCCTCTTCGGATGGCGTATCGATGAGTTGTTGGATTTACGATTTAAAGTGTCCTAAACTCCTCGTACGTCATGTCATGACCTCTTTATTTATGATAGCCCGAACGATAGTATGATGTAACAACTATAAGATTATATTCGATGTTAATTAAAGTACTCAGTACTTATACAGCCTTAATTTAAATAGGTTGCATTTATCGTCTTGTGTGACGTTTTATCTGAGATTAATTGAGCTATCTGTACTCAAGGTGAGTTCATAGCCCCACGTTTTACTTTAATCATACTTTATAAGTTTTGGGGTGAGAAACATATGCACGTTTTACAAATTGGACGCAAGTGTACATTTTATCATGATTACGTTTTGCCTAAGTAGCGATAACCCACTGTGCCCATGAATCATGAACTGTTAAATTACATATATGTAGTCGTGGATTACATTATGTGAGCGCGAATGATTATAAATAGATCTATTTGGGATGACTTCCCCGTTCGGGTGACTAGCTATCATTAGAAACGAACGTATTTCATGTCGGATACTGGATGTTAAGGGTTGAACATCATCACGGGCAATGTAGGCAATATATATCTATATATTGTATTCAATTATGTCGAGTTTCGGTGTCATGAGCTTAGGAAAACGTAAATACATTTGTGATGTCTGCATCTGTTGCATTATCACAGGGAAAGTCTTGCGGTCCTGCATGATCATTTATTAAACCTATGAAATTCACCAACTTTATGTTGACGTTTTAAATGCAATGTTTTTCAGGAGGTCATTAAGCACGAGGTGCGAAGGATACATTGGGGGTTATATTTTGAAGTCATGCATTAAAGATTTAGTCGCATTACATTTTGTTTATCTGTTATGGGCTGTAAATCTTTGTAACAATATCAAGTAAAGCTTCGGGCTTTTGTAACAAATACTTAAATAAATCCAATGTATCAGTTTAAACAACTTTTTGTGTTGTTCTTGTATTATCTTGTGTTATTGATCTGATAAGTAACACGCCCCGGATCCTTATTCCGCTGCGACCCATTTTGGGGGTGTTACAGTGGAAGTGAGGATGGTGCGTGGATGGAGGAGATGATGATGTGGTGGTGGCGTCGGTGGCATTGGCCGGAGGTGGCCGGAGGTTGGTGGCGGCGCCGGGTTAAGGAGAGAGAGGGAAGAGATGGAAATGAGAGTGTAGGTTTTTATATAAAATGAACCCTAATGTGTATGTGTTATACTTATATATAAAGAAGTTTTAAAATGAAGTGAAAAGAGTATAATAGTTTAGGGCTAGTGTTGTAAATATAACCACAGGGACCATAAGTGTAAATTTTGGTAAATAATGGTTCGGGACTCATTTGGGCCAGTTAGCGATTTATTCAAGGCACGAAAATTACGCCATTGCGTTTAAAATGATTTTTCCATAAAGTATGAATATTCACATGACTAGTTTTCATAAACGTTTTATAAAATTTATATAAAAGTGTTTATTATTTCTTTGGTAGTCATTGGGTACTACCCGAAAGCTTTTGTTCGTAAAATAAACTTTGATTTAAACGTTCGCATTTTTAAATAAACGCTACTGAATAGAATATTAACTAATTTATTAAATATTTTTATTTAATAAAAAGTGATAATTAAATATAAATTTAATTATTCTTGGGTCGGTACGTGTTGTGATCAAAATTTCGCGAGGCTATTTTAGTCATTTTCTGTTTGGTTTCGCGTTTCGGGTAAAACTGAAAAGTTGTCTGAAATATCGTTTCACATCAAATTGCTTTAGAGTCCGAGTCATGAAAACGTTATTTAGCGAGTCGTTTTTTTTATAGGTCAACTTAGGAAGAACCTATATCTTCTCGTTTTCAAGTCAAATAAATTTAGAATAATTTGTACATGAGTATGGAATAATAAATATGATTTATTATTTAAAATATGTTCTGAAAATTTTTCCAGCTACGCGGTAATTGCTTTTATTAGACAATAAAACGTCAAAAGTCAAAAAGTCAAGTCAGACTCGAAAAGTCAAAGGTTAAAATAGTCTTTTAAAATTTCGAAAATTCTCGGATGTTACAGTACCTACCCCTTAAAGAAATCTCGTCCCGAGATTTAATTTGTGTTAACCGATTGAGTGACCAAAAAAAACTTGCTCATGGTTTCAAAACTAAGCAATAGTGTCAATATGACATTAGATTCGAATTTTCAGGTTGGGCTAATGTCTGCATTATAATTCCCGGATGGTTGCATTTCTTCTTATGTTTCAAGATGAAGTGTCTGCATAAACATCAAATTTCTACATATTTCCATATATGGAAATTATGTGAAGAAATTAAAATTGATAAATTAAATTGAAAGTATAAGGTAACTGAAAACTTACAAATCACTTCCTTCCTCTGAAACAAGTAACTACAAATCATCATTTCACGTGTACTGCGTTTCCCTTTGTAGTTGTTTTTTTGTTTATGATGTAGAAAAAACAAATAAATTGACGGTTTTTGGCTCTTTTTGCTGCCCTTTCTTCTACCTTGTTTGTATCCGGCGATATACCAAGAGAGAATGATGGTGGAGTCATTTCTTTAGTGGACTTTCTCTTTGCTGTTTTCTTCTTTTTAATTTCTTCTTTTGCTTGATTCTCCAACTCTTCACACTGTGAGTCAGTAAACTGTGTATTCCAAAATTCATCCTCACCAATTTCATCCTTATGATCACCTTGTTTCTCCTCAACGTTGTCAACCTTAGCATTTTCATCCTTATCAGTATCTTGTTTCTCCTGAACTGAATCATTCTTCATGTCATTGTTGTTCATCTTGTCATTGTCTTCAGTTTCATTGGCATCCTTTTCTTTATTGAGCTCTTTATTCTGATTGTCAACATCCATTTGAGCTGTAACCTCTCTCTCGTCTCCATTCATGTTTTCCTCCTTTCCATCACTTCCTCCTTCTGTTGCTTCACTTCCATTTTCTTCAGTTCCTTTACTTCCACTTTCTTCGGTTCCTTCACTTCCACTTTCTTCTGTTTGTTTATCAATCTCTTCTTTGTTTCTCTTTTTCTTTTGATTTTCACTTTCTTTTTTCTTGTTTGCATCTGCTGTTGGTGCTCCATCATCATCATTGTTGTTTTTGTCATTATCTCCATCAACATCACCCTCGCTATCCTCATCGTTAGAAGACTCATAGAGATTGAATTCGGCATCATTAAACGTCTGCTTGTACTCCTTGCAAAAATCCAACATTGTTTGGTCATGTTCAAACTTGGCAACCCCATCTGTTAATGTTCGAACCAACACCAATCTTTCCTCCATAATTTTATGAAACTTCTCAATTATTTTTTCATAAAACTCCTGCATAACAAGCACGCCAGATTAGTTTGATCTACATTTGATATATCTAAACTATCATATATGTAAGTTACATGTCAAAACTATCTCATATATTATTAAAACAAGTTCAGATTTTTCATAGTATAATATGTGATATATGCAGATGAATTATCATATTTGATATATCTACTTCTATTCTTTATATGGATTTTTGCAAAAATGTTCAGCTTTTTCCTCTTTTGTTTTAGTTTCTTTTATTTTTCGTTTTTACCTGTGGAAAACATCGACATCTAATCCTTTTGTACACATTCAATCCCATTCCTGCTCCTTCTTCAGGATCAAAAACTACCTCCTTGATGTTCCCTAATTTTTCCCAAGCATTTGTCTCTGTCTCCATTTTTACTCCTTTCTTCATTGTCGTAAATTCAGTGTTCCCAGCTTCTATGTGCTGGCATGTGCGGAGAACTGAAGGTCTTGGGAAGATTGTGAGTCTAAGTGAGTAGCTTTTTTTTTGTAAACAAAAATGTTAGATTACATTTTGTGGATATTATATTTCGCATTAGATAGAAAAAATTGTTATAAAATTTTGAATATAACTTACACATAAAAATGTGAGTGGCCCGTAGTAGAAGTTGTTTCGTGTCTTCACATCTTTCCAGTTTTTCTTACTGGTCTGCAATATGTCGACATCCTTAGTAATTCTTTTCAGCAATTTCATCGACACCCTACCACCATTATCTAGTGTTCCCATTGTACTTCCGAATAGAGTTATGAAATTCATTCTGAACATGAAATCAGCTTCTGTTGTATCTGATAACACTGAAGCTATTGCTGCCGGTGTTGGTTTTGGCACGTGTTTAAACTGTTTTTCCCACTCTTTGATGAACGGGTCGTTAGAAGGTCTTTCTTCCAGGTCTTCTAACTTCCTGCTCCCCATTGGTATTCCAAGCATGTCGTGTACTTTTTGTCTTGTTGCCTTTATAGATCCTTTCTCTAGCCTTAGTTCCATGCTTCCTGGGTGAAAGTGGTCGATCGCGTGGTAAGCCAGCGCTGATGGAAGCTCAACTATTGGAAAGTGGATCATTCTCTCGAAGCCCATATCCTTTAAGCATTTCTTTTGTGGATCTGTTAAAGTCATCATAGCTTCATACACAGGTTTCGATGATGATCATGTGTTACAAGTTGGGTATGGTTTTTCAGCTTTTGATCCTTTTCCCTTTTTAGGTTTTGTCACTTTCTTCAGCTGCTCGTCTCCCTCTGATTCACTTTTTAATCCTTTATCCATTTTATCTTTTGTTAACTTCCTATCCCCCTCTTCTTCCTCTGATTGATTGTTTTCTCCTTCTTCTATGTCATTCTTGCTTTGTTTTATCAGGTATGATCTTGAACTCGAAGATTCTGATTTTTTTTCTCCTTTTTTGCTTCTTCTTTGCCTTTCCAACATGCAACCTTTCATCATCACTATTGTTCCCTTCATATAAAACATCCCCGTCTGATTCCACTTGGGTTTCTTCTTCTGATTTCTTCATCTTTTCCCTTCCTTTTTGCCTTTTGATTTTCTTCCCTTCTTTTTTGTTTCGACTATTACTCGTACTTGAATTTGTTTCACATCTTCATCATCTTCTGCTTCATTTTGCTTGTCTACATTTTCAAATTCAGCCTGTCTTTTCGCATCACCTCTTGTGAATCTTTTTGTGATATTCCTCATATTATGGATTTTTTTTGCTTCCAGATTTTTTCATTGTCCCTTTGTAGGTGCTCTTTTGACGGTTTGATTTTTTCTTCTCAGGTTCTTCAGTTTCACTTCTCTCCATCTTCCTCTTCTTTTTGTGTTGTTTTTCTTTGACTGTTTTTGTGATATATGTATAAAAAATATATTAGTTTATATTATATCATATATGATTTAACAATTGAAATATTATCTTTTGCATGTTATGCACTTTTACATTTTATATCATGTATGATATTAAAGACTAGAATTGTACCTTTGCCATCTTCTTTCTTCTTTGATCTTTTAGTTGCGTTCAAGAATGGCAACGTTTTTATGTTTCTAAAAACTTGATCTACATTCTCTTCATTATCAGCTTGATCTTCATTGTCAGCATCCTCTTCATTATCATCATCCTCTTCATTGTTGTCAGCATCCTCTTCATTTTCATCATCCTCTTCATTGTTGTCAGCATCTTCTTCATTATCATCATTCTCTTCATTGTTGTCAGCATCCTCTTTATTATCAGCTTCATCTGCATTATCATTTGACATTCACATCATTATCTTTACATTTACAAACCACATTATTAATCATATTTGATATACATTAGTTTTTTAACAAACAAATGTACCTTCATTTTCTGCTGCATCTTTAGTTTTTTTTCAAGTATTGTCTCGATAGCTTTTAGTTCAGCTAATAATTCTGCTTTTCTTTTTGCAGCTTCTTTGTCGGTTTTTTCTTTGTTAGCGACGTCATCACTTTGATCATCATATTCTACAATTTTTTTCATTAATTGTTTATAAGCATATCGACAATCATATTTGATATTCAATAATATCAGTTGAGTAGTTTATATAATATAAATTTACCTTCATTTTTTGATACGTTTTCCTCTGTATCTTTTTCAGGTTGTGTCTTTTTAGCTAGTTTCTTTCTAGCCTCTCTTTTAGCTTCTTTGATTTTCTTTTTTGTTGTTTTCTCGTTTGATTTTCTTGTAGAATCTTCTTCCTCTGCTCTTGCCTTTGCTGCGGCTTCTTCATCGACTTTCCTTTTTAGTTCATCTTCAGTGGCTTTTTTTTATACAGTATATCAGTTGGTTTCATGTTTTTGCCTGCAATAAAATGTTTTTTGTATTATCAGTTTTGATAATATTTTTTTGTATCTTTCTATCCGATGTTTTACATTACAACATATATCATACCTGAAGAACCAGAACCTAGTAGTCTCATGTTTTTGGATATTTTAGTTTTCTTTGAAGTTCCAGAACCTACATACAGATAAGCATATATATTTTCAGTTATCATATATGATTGTCATAATTTCATGCTATGCTTTGTTTCATCCGCATACTTAAACACATGCATTGTGATATGTTATGTTTTTTTTGAAGGTTTAGCCTTTAACTTAGCCTTCATCTTTGCCTAAGGCTTTCTCGGCGGCTTAGCCGCTTACTCAACCGCATGCATTTTGATCTGCTAGGCCTTCTAATTACACTTGTCATACAAATAACATGTTCAAAATTTCTATAAAAGCTTTAAAACCTAACTTGTATCATATATGATATAATTTAACAAATCATGGTTTATTTGTTTTATTTACACTAAGTGTTCTGCTTTTTCCGAAAGTACATCCTGTGTCTTATCCTTCAGCTTTGCCGAAGGAATAGCCTGCATCTTAGCCTGTTTTTTGTGAATTCATATCCTTTCCCTTTGGCGAAGGCATAGCCTCTGGGTTTGGCGAAGGCATAGACTCTGGGTTTGGTGAAGGCATAGCATTCGGCTTTTCCAAAGGCATAGCCTCGGCTTTGCAGAAGGCATAGTCATTGGTTTGCCAAAGGCATAGGATGCGGCTAAGCATTCGGCAAAGGCTTAAGGCCGTCATTTCATCTCTAAATCATTCATTAACAATATCATCAACTAGTCGTTTCTAATCAGTTAAAACTTATCACTACAACATCATTAAAACATCTATAAACAGTAGTTAATCACATTGTTCTCATTAAAATCGCAATGTATTCAACTAAAATGACTATATATTCCTAAAAAAATCTATAAACAGTATTAAATGCAAAATAATAGTAAAAATTGTAGATATTGTGTGTTTTATACCTTTATCTTTGAATTTAATCGTTATTTTTGCCGGTTTTTTTACCCAAACCTTGTCCGGCGTCTTCTACCTCCATTTTTAGATGATTTTTGCTTAGATTTTTATGATTTTTGGTTAGATCTAGGGTTGTGTGTGTGTTTTAGTGTGTGTTTTTTGATCGGTGTAACTGTGTGAGTAGTGTGTGTTTTTGAAATGAAATGGCGGATGAATAATGAGATCGTCCGTGGTAGTTGTGTTGTTGTAGTTTTACCAAAGTACCCTTCCGCTTTTTTATGTATTTTTTTAATACAAAACTTGTTTTTAATCTCCACCCTTCTTTTTTTAGATGAATGGATGGGATTGGTCCCCCAGTATCCAAAAAAAGAGAGTATCTTAAATAACTCTTCTCAATTTTATAATAATATTAAAAATAAAGTTTTAAGTGCAAAATAAAATTAGTGATCGACCCACTACTTTTCTCTACCTATTTTATTTCTTTGGAGCAACCCCACTTTTTTGCTTACAAATGCTAACCCAAATAGTAAAATAACAACCAAACGATGGTATATGTCTTTTCAAAATCTAAACCAGCCAAATCCCACCAACCAAACGCACCCTAAATAAGCTATTGGACGGATTTTCTTTATTTAATGGTTTTTTTCCCGTCACTTTTTCCAGCTTTAAAGCGCGTATAATTATTTTTGATTTATATGCTTTTGTACGTTTTCGTATGTATTATTATGTTTTCGTCCGTTTGTCCTTTTTATACGTTTTCATAAGTTTTTGTACGTTTTCTTACAATTTCGTTTGGATTTTTACGTTTGCGTACGTTTTTTACGTTTTGTCTGTTTTTTACGATTTCTTCTGGTTTTTTACGTTTTCGTACATTTTTAACGTTTTCGCCTACTTTTTAACGTTTTGTTCGTTTTTTTACGTTTTCGTCTGTTTTTGACGTTTTCGTCCGTTTTTTCACGTTCTCGTCCGTTTTTTTACGTTTTCGTCTCCTTTTTTATGTTTTCGTCAGTATTTTAACGTTCTCGCCCGTTTTTTATGTTTTCGTCCATTTTTTTACGTTTTTGTCCGTTTTCATCTATTTTTTACGTCTTAATCTGTGTTTTTACGATTTCGTCTGGTTTTCTATGTTTTCGTTTGCTTTTTTACGTTTTCGTCTGTTCTTTGACGGTTTCGCCCATTTTTTACGCTTTCTTCCGTTTTTTACCTTTCCGTTTACTTTTTTATGATTTCGTCTGGCTATTTACGTTTTCGCCCGTTTTTTACGTTTTTTACTATTTCGTCTGTTTTTTTATGTTTTCGTCCGTTTTTTTACGTTTTCATAAGTTTACTTATGTTTTCGTCCGTTTTTTACACTTTCGTCCGATTTCATTCAATTTTCTACGTTTTCGTCCGTCTTCTTACGTTTCCGTCTGCTTTTTTTACGTTTTCGTACTTTTTCTTACGTACGAAAACGGACGAAAACGTAAAAAACGTCAAAAAACGTACGAAAACGTATAAAACGGACGAAATACTAAAACGTAAAAAAACTTAAAAAACGAACGAAAACGTACGCAAACAGATGAAAACGGACGAAAACTGACGATCTTTGTGCTGATTAGATCCCCTATTATTAACTTTATTAAAAAGGGGAACTGGGTCAACCCAAATGCATTTAATGAGTGTTGGGTCGACCCGACGAAAACCACTAATGCTGCCTGAAACCACCACTTCCGCCTGATTTGTTAAATGCTCCGACCCGGGTTAAATTACTACTTTAAAATATTAATGCTACAGTAAAAACCATTATACATTCTCCACTGTCCATCTCATACACGTGTCCCTCTCTCTCATACACGTGTTTGTTCAACCCATATTCATCATCCCTCTCACACACAAAACCTCTCCACACACACACACACACACTAACGCACAATTGTGATTCATCAAACCCACAAGCCGGAACCAAAAATTAGCAGCAACCACTGATTTCTGCCATCAAAATCAAGATCCAAATGAATTTTACAATCCCGGGTATGATGTTAGACGGTATGTTTACCTAACATCTTCTTGAAGGTTCTTCAAATAAGTAGAACCTTAATTTGGTTTCCAATTTTGGGGCTTTTCTTTCATTTGTGAACAATACACTCATTGTCAATTCTGGTGCTGTGACCCAATAAGGTCTTATTCATTGCTTATTAGGTATGAATCATTTTTCCATTTATAAATTTGTTGCAAATGAAAAAATTCTGACATTAGTTGTTGGTTTTGGATTTGTGTAGAATTGGGTGTTTGCAATTTCCTTTGAATCTTGGAAAGTGAGATGAGGACGAGTACTTGGAGAGTATCAGGACATGTCATACATGGTACTAATTTTACATCTTTTGATTAATTTTTATTTCGTGTTCACATAATATAAGTACTTGGGAGCATATAGAAGGGGGTGTTTGGGATGTCTTATTATTTGTGCGTAAAATTGGTTCGACACGGTGTTTAGCATAGTTCAACGGTGAAGATTATCATGTGGGAGCATTTTAAGCAAAAGTTTTGATTGTTGTCTTACGTTTTTGGCTTTTGCTTTTGATAATAGATTTCTGAAAGCTTTTAATTTTACAATTAATTATGTGTTTTGGATTACACATAAGGGTGTGCAACTTAACGTTCTTAGCTAGCCATTGTGCTCATGTTTTATCGATTGACCAGGACGTACCTATAGGTTTGGCCTCATATACTGCATTCGGTTCACGAATATTTAACATCATTAATCAGAAACATATAAGCACAAACTTATGTGGCTTATGTGGCTAATTACCACATACAAGAGACTCGCCAAGCCTGACACTCACACAACTAAGCCTTAGCTCACGACTAGATTAACAAGTATAAATAGAATGCGAGTTGCTGCATTCGGATAATTATGAAAATTATACTGGTAGAATTTAACCCCAATACGTGTTATGTAATGTAGAATGTCACGAGTTTTATTATTATGTGTGTAGATGGTGAAGAGACAAATTAACGATTGATCATCCTCAGTTGGCAAACGCAACACGTTGATGCACAACATGTTGATGAGTACTTGCTATGCAGACTGCCCAAATCAAACTGATCGCAAAGTATAAACATTTTGGTGCCATCAAACACAACCATGAGCTTACTATTTTAGACGTTCACAGGAGAACCAATGGAAATGGCTGTTGACATGTGTTCGAAAATCAAGAAGTTAGTGTTCTCTTATAATGCACAATGAACTTTAGCTTTCAATATTAATGTGTTCATAGGCTCAAACTCAATGATTTCATGGCTATTGTTATTGCGTGCTTGGCTGAGATGGTTGTGATTAGGAATTATGTGATTAAATAGTGGAAAACCAATTGTTTATTGACTTATGTTATCACGAGTATGGTTTTTTAAACATATTCAACTACTTACGAATAATTTGATAACTGATCTTGGATTTGCTGAGTAGAAATGATTTTTTAACATTATTTAGAAAACTGACAAGCTTGAATATCTAATTTATGTGGGCTAAGGCTTGGTTACTAGTAGCCCATAAGTTTGCATACATTTTTGGGTAGATAAGATTAAGTGCAAATATTGAGTAAGGGATTGTTCGTTATAAAATTAATAGGAAAGAGACAATAACAACTATAAAGAGAGAAAGTGTGTACGTGTGTGATGTGTATTTGAGTACTTATTTTGTTAAGAGATCTAAATGATTCCTTTCGTGCACCTATTTATATGACGCAAATTACATGCCCTTGGATTTGATGTCTGACGTAAGTCGATTAATTAGAACTGATATACCATATTCATTTGGAAACATTTCAGGTTAAACAAAGAACATGTTGTGGTTGCAGACTTAGGAGAAATTCCAAAGAGTGAGTGGGACGTTGAATTACAAAGTTCTTAAGCTGAATCAACACAGTGACAGTCATCAATAGCTAGACTTTACAAGGTGAATATGTTTCTTTCAAGTTTTGGGTAGTTTTATATTCCTACGCAGTTCCTGGATTTTTTAAGTTCAAGTATCATGTTTACGTTTAAATGATGATAATATTACGTGCAAGTTACTAAGAAATGTAATCAATAAAGTATTTTATTTAACTTAGAAGTGTCAGTTCTATTGGTGCGAATTCATAAGAGGACTAAGATTAGCCCTCCTTACACCGATTGGTGGCGGTCTGCCATCAGTAAGATTCGGTTGGATGTAATCCAATCCCCTACCGAGCGCTCCAAATAAGAAGATTTCAGCTTCAAATTATTTTAAATTTAAAGGAAACACTAAAAGATCTATATCATATTTTGGCACTTTATTGGATTTTGCATTCGAGGTGGCCGATGATGCCAAAAGGAGGAGGAAGAACATGGTGTTTGCCTTAAAATAAGCTGATGAGCTATGTAGTTTATCCAAAGGGAAAGTATGACGGGGTAACGTATATGAAAAGATTACGACATCAGTTTAGTTAACGAACTTATAGTATGCTTTTGGAAGCGTCCTTATAAATATCAAACAAAATATATTTGATATTAGAAACTAAGGAAGCAAAAAAGCAACATTTGTGACGCGACTGACTTAAAAAAGAAGCCAAAATAATTTCAGCATTTTGAAAATAGTCCTTAATTTCTTCCTGGAGCTATGCAATACATTTTGATTTTTGTGAATATGTCGCCACTATGTCTAATAGTTTAGTACAGGTTCAGCCGAAAGTAGTCTAATGTATTTTTTACCCATAAAACCCTTTAAATCATTTATCTTTGACACATTAAATATATTAATGTACATCAAAAAAATTATCCGGGCCAACTTGAACCAATCTGGACCCGTCATTGCTATTTGCAGTTGACTAATGAGTCCACTTTGCCACCATTGTTCACAATTTTTGTGCTCTTTGCAGTTGCATCAACATCATCAGGAACATAGGTAACAATCATCAGATACGTATATAACAAGTCCAAAGGAGGAACTGCATACACCACGCCAATCTCTTTCCGAAGAAGAGTTTTGTTGGAGGGCTAAAGTAAGTAAAACCGTGGTGTATGGCTATCCACTAGACATGCTCGCAGGTAATCTCATAAAAAATGGAAATGTGCGGATTACTTTACAATTGTTTTGATGTGATTTTTCTAATTTCATTGTAGGAGGTCGTTCCCAATATCTACGCCATTTTTCAAAGATCCAGTTGGTGGAAGTCACATAAATTTTTAGTTTCGTTTGATAAGAAAAACATCAGGCCATACTTTTACGTGCAGGTTAGCATAATCAGTTAAAAGTGATTCAACTGTATTTAAATGCGAACACATGATTTAACTTTGGTTGAGTGATTTATTACTGTAGTTCTTTGCTCGAAATCATGGTTAATAATATTATTTCAATTGTATTCATGCAGATCTATGATGAATAGATAGGAAATTATAACCCGTGACTGCACAATCTCTTAGATAGATAGGCTCAAGGTCAGTACATTTTCAACCCGCGCGTGCACATTAAATGAAATTGTTTTAAGTACTATAATTTAGATGAAACATTGTAACTGGATCGCATCTTCATATCATTTCATGACAGTTAAATGAGACCCTTGAAACGAAAATGTTTTAAGCACTGAAATTTATATGAAATATTGCTGAGTGAAAGTGTTAACCCGAGCTTCTATTATTTGCATAATTAATTGATGCATGAATCAATTTCTGACCTCCAAAAGAAGGTACAACTGTTTGTAGATATGGTAAAAAGCAAAGTTTTATTAAGTAGGCCCCATTTAATTTTCGTCGTAGT
>BQNB010065359.1:0-34969 GCA_026074375.1 Tanacetum coccineum | reverse complement strand
AAATAGTCATTCGATTAGCGTTACGTTGCAAAATTAGTCATTAAGGACTAACTTTGCAACTAACCGATAACATCAAGGACTATCTCCGTATAGTACGGTTTTATAATTTAATTATTAAAAATATATATATTAAATTTTATAAAATCGTACGTATACCAAAAGCATTGCAACATTGGGCTCGTTTTGTTCGCAATTCGAAGATCTTTTCAGTAACATATTTTTTACGAACAAATCGATAGATATACATTCTATATTCCAGTCTTGCAAAACAAGGTCTACAAGGCCGATTAATCGCCGATTAGACGCTACAAGGCCACCAACCTTGCCGATTAATGTAACATGGTCAAACAAATAGGTCAACCGTGGTCAACGACGATCAACGGTGGTCAAACTTGCCGGAAATCTTCTAATCTTGCCGGAAGTACCTAAAACTCACCGTAAACTTGTTTTGATCACTTATATTAACTGTTTAAATCTATTACAAGTTGGTTTTTAGAAAAAAACTTGCCAATAATATCTAAAACTCGACGGAAATACACAAAACTTGCAGAAAATACCCAAATTTTGCCAAAAATGCCAATCCGATTAATCGCCGATTAATCCCGCTTTGACCGATTACAAGCTACAAGGTGGTCGACCGCCCGGCTAACGATTGACGATTTCTGCAACCTTGCTATATTTGATAAATAAAGCTTGTTATATAAAAAAGGTCGTAAATAAGTAAAACTTCGAAGTTGTTTAGTAACTTCTTGGATAGTTTGAGGGTGCGTTTTATAACTTTTTAATAATAATATTCCGTTGGTAAACGTTTATTTTTCTTTTTAACATTATTTTTTCTTTCAACAATTCCAAAAGCCTTCATTATATATACTTGTCTATCATTATAACATTTTTTTAAGTAGATAAATTATATTTAGTATTTTAGCTTTTAAATATTTTCATAAAAGACACTCAAAGTTTGAAATACATGCTCACTTTATGAATTATGAATTATGAGGAGGTGCTTGGTTCACTTTAGATAATAGTAATAGGAATACTATTCTCATTATCATTTATTGTGATTGGTTAATCATATGCAAACACTAAGGCTGGATGGAGTGGTGGTGAGAAACCCACCGGACACGTCAGCGCCACATCAGCTTTCTCTCTCCAAATAAAACTCAACTTGCAACTCACCTTTCAACCGTAATAAGAACTCACATTACCAATAAAACTCACCTTTCATTAAAATATTCACTTTATATAAAATATACTCCACTAAATACCCACACACACTCACAACCAATTAATATATACTTAATAAAAAAGAAACGGGGCAACAAAATAAAACTCACCATGAGGTGAGTTTCTCACCGAAGAGTGCACAAAATTTGCCAAAGTCACCTTGCTAGTGGATAACTCACCTAGGTGAGTTTTTGGCCGGGATGGCACTCACGCGTGAGTTCCAAATTCACGTAGGTGAGTTTTGCCAAACTCACCTCCACTCCGTCCAGCCTAACCATTTTTTTTTACAATTAAACTACTTTGAAATTTTTTAATGCCACCTTAACCATAATACTTTGTACATGTGATTTTGGTTGATATCGTGAGCACTTTCCAATTATTGTACAACTATTTTGAGTATTATCATTAAACAATAGAAAATAGCAATATTATTATATATAAAAAAATTAGAATTTTTGTTGGTTATGAAATTTTTGTGTTTACTTATCCATTATATATCAAGCAAATTATCTTTTTCTAAAATATATATGACCAACAAGCTTGGTGCTGCAACAAATCACATAATCGATATCTATACATACGATTTTTTTGAAGTACAAAGATAATTGTTTTTATTGATATAATAAAATTAAAACAAAATAATTAATATATAAATAAACAGAAAGTTGAAGAAGTGAACGTGAGACTATATATGCGAGAGAGAACAAAGAAAGGAAAAAAAAAGTAGCATAAAAAAATAATTACTTGGTTCATTACCCTCAAATTAGAGGGGAATGGTGGACTGCTCAAAAGTGGATAATGGTTGATTGTATTATACCAAACCAACCACCTATAATCATTACCATTATCATTCCTTACCACTTAATACCTCTAACCAGGCACACCTTAAGTTTTTGACATGGTATCGAAAAACTTGCTCATTACATTTGTATAATATGTTATAGTTTTGGTTAGATCAATTGTATATCAGTATATGTCGTTCTCACTTTTAACTAACAAGCAAAGGTATCCTCGCGTTGCTGCGGGCGTTAATTTTTCGCGCGTTGTTCAAGCCGGAGGGCCACCATTTCAAGAAGCCTCCTTCTTGAAATTTGAATTTCTTCTACTCATGTCTACTGCATCCTCATCTTGGTATTGAACTTATTGGTTTAGTTCCATTTTACTTCATTCCGACACCACCATCATTCGTCCAGATTTCTCCAATTTTTTAAATTCAGATAATTTTCTTTCTTCATTTTGGTTCCAGTGAAAACAAGTATGTTGATTTTAGTTTCTAATCAGTTTATGATTTTGATTGATTAAAACCGAATTTTAATCTTATTTTTTTCATTACGGTTTTGAGCGATTTGGACAAGTATGTTCGCGCTGTTAAGATTGTTGAGGTATTCTTTATCATTCATATAGTTTTTTTAATTTTGAAACTTATTGAATAATATGAATTATTTATTTATCTATATGTGTTTGGACAAGAATTATGACATCTTCATTCCACATAGACATGAAATGAAACATAGAATTTTTCATGTTTATAAACCCTTTTCATAAACCCACCATAATAGATGCCCTTATAAATATTGATCCTTTTTAAATATAAAATTTTTAAAAGTATTTGGTTGTTGTTCATTAATCTAAAAATGTAATTTCACATCACTTTGTCTTACCTTATGTTGTAATCCGAATTGAATGAATCATGTTAGAGTAATCAAGGTCGCTCGTGTTTTTCGAAGGCATAAAGCGAAAATATGATTTAGAATTTAGATATCTAAAATTTCGAATAAGGGTTTTATGTATTTGAATATCCGAAATTAGATATCCAAATATTTTGAATTTTTGTAAAACTTTTATATGAGTTCCAAAGTGAAAATTCATATATCTCAATTTTCGATTGAATTCCATTCAAAATTTCGAATATCCGAATATGGATATTTTTTAACACACCTAATTGTAGTCTTTTTCTTTAATATCATTTAATTGAAGTCTTTGCATTTCTTATTTCATTCATATCTATAAATTCTATTAAAACAGAGTTTTGAGTGAGGTCATCTTTGCCTATGTGTCATGCTGTCAATTTTTGTTTCTATATTATATTCCGTTTTGTGATGTCATATCTATCTTTATTTAATATTTTTCTAAAATAAAATTATCAAATACTTTATACTGTTGTTGTTTTTTGTTTTCCAAGTCCCGATACCAATACCAGATGCCTTGTGAAAAAATGTCAGAGCTCTCAAATCAATAATTTGAAATTTGAATTTCTTCTACTCATGTCTACTGCATCCTTATCTTGCTATTGAACTTATTGGTTTAGTTCCATTTTACTTCATTCCGACACCACCATCATTCGTCCAGATTCTCTCCAATTTTTTAAATTCAGATAATTTTCTTTCTTCATTTTGGTTCCAGTGAAAACAAGTATGTTGATTTTAGTTTCTAATCAGTTTATGATTTTGATTGATTAAAACCGAATTTTAATCTTATTTTTTTAATTACGGTTTTGAGCGATTTGGACAAGTATGTTCGCGCTGTTAAGATTGTTGAGGTATTCTTTATCATTCATATAGTTTTTTTAATTTTGAAACTTATTGAATAATATGAATTATTTATTTATATATGTGTTTGGACAAGAATTATGACATCTTTATTCTACATAGACATGAAATGAAACATAGAATTTTTCATGTTTATAAACCTTTTTCATAAACCCACCATAAAAGATATACCTGATCTGCTTGTTTTGGAACATAAAAGTACCACAAAAACTCATCAAAAGGGAAAAACACAGGACTGATGTAATACTGATTCACACAACAACACTTAAAACCATTCGTGGTTTTTTTTCCAGAAAATAAGCCCACAAAAATGTGACATATTTAATATAACAACCCGAAATTTTCATATATGAAATATCTACTTATTATATTATGATCACATTTGTACAGGAAATTTTTCGCTTTATTACATTCTATTATGTAACATTGTTTACATAGCAAACTAAACAAGTTCACACAACCTACTTATATCATCTATATCTATGTTTATATCATGTAAACCTCCTAATATGTTAAGTCAATATCTTAATATCATTTTTACCAAGTACATTATTCATTTAAACGTACTTTTCAAAGCGTTATCTCAAAACAAGCATTAAACGTTAACATTTACATCAAAACCCTAATTATATGTAATATATACCTATAAAATGAATGGACAAGCCTTTAAAGCATGTATACAAGTATCAATGCACAGCATTTGAATATTTTTTCCCTCCTAAATCAAGTTACAACTTTCTAAAGCCCAATGTACAAGTCAATTGTGCATGAAATACAAAATAGGTCGTTTTACCTCCTATATCGTGTTTATATCTTACTACCACTTTAACAGAAGGTACAAACACCCAATTCACAACTTCTAAACCCTAATCCTAAAACCTTAATTCATCTAACCCTAAACCAAAATCATAAAACCATAGCAAATCCGTTACACCCTTAAACTAATTCATAGTTTTCAAGAAATCTAATCGGTTGATAAAACATAAGAACTGAGAAAAACCAATAGGATCTGGATATTAAGTAAAAATACTAGGTTGTAGCCCTATGTCTTGTGATCATTTTGCCGGTGGAATCAACCCGATTCGAGATTGGATGAATTAGTTATAGCCGAAATGGCAAAGGTGCGCAGATTCTGCACACCTGTAGTAAATGGCTATTATCTCTAAATTTTTGTATAGTAACCCCCAAATATGTAAAACTAAACGTTGTTTAAGCTTCATCGGAGTTACGGTTTGTAAATGGCAACCATTTTACCGAGACTGATGTTGGCTGTCCAAAAACAGCCATGTATAAATCAAACCAAACACCCCTAAAACGTCTAGAACCACCATGATATCATCACACCCTCACCCTAGCACCTCCATGACATCTCTATAGCAGCTTACAAGTACCTCAAACACATTCCATGGCCACCAAGAAGCTACATCATCACCTTGTTGTTCCATTTCTAGCCAAACCACACAAACACCCCATATAAACCTTCCAACACCTCCATGCTACTTTATAGCTTTGATAACTCATGTTATAGCCTCTCCTCATCATTCCCTAGCTGCTACACATGTCCAAGACTTGGCCATTAAGTTTCCTTGGTCCTTAAGGGTCATTCGATCCTATAAATAGGGGTAAAACCCTTCCATTTCAAACCATCCCCCACAACTTCTCTCTTACACACAAATGGAGTTCTAATACTCCCATAGCAGAAATAGAAGATCTATAGAAGTCCCAAGATCAGAAGTCAAGCAAAGAAACCAAGAAAAGAAGCCCCGGAGTTGTTATTCTAGGCGTACGAAGCTAAAAGTCCCGATTTCGACCCGTTTCCAAGCTATAAGCTCAAAACCAGGTTCCATAAGCTCACATTCTGTTTTCATACCCTTATAATGTTCATATGATCATGCTTAAACTATTGTTAAAAGCTTTGAACTCAAAAACATATGTGTTTTACCTTTTTGATCCAAACCGAGCTCATGAAACCCTAATTTCATGTTTTTGCTTAATCTATAAGCTAAACTTGTAAACTATTGTTATAATCTATCCTAATAAGCTTATCTAACATTATAATAAGTACTTTATTAAGTCTTGAAAGAATTTGAACTTAAAACCCGCGCGTTTTCATTTTAAAACCCTAATTTGACCCGTTTTGCTTCCTAGCTTAACGAATCGTTATTTTAAACTTTTGTTATGTTAAATCTTCATATTTTAGCTTATATTAATAAGCTATAACCTGTAAATTACTTTTCATATTTGAAAAATATCATTATTATGGATTTTGGACTTGTTTTGTAAATCATTTCCATGCAAGGGGTATATACTGTACACTTTTAGCAAAACTATAAGTAACAAGGTACTTTTATTGCCAACATATCTAAGTTATACGACACAGGTTCTCTATTATGTCACTTTCCAAAGTGCAAGGTTTACTTTGTATATCTTTTAAACTTAAAGGACCAAACTCGTAAAAGTGCAAACTCCAAGAGGTATATTTTTTCCATTTTTTCATTCTTAAGGGTCTAAAAATGTAACATTTTTGAAAAACGTAAAAATATGTTCAAAACATATAAGACATAACATTAATTAACGCTTGAACGTGCTTATCGTTTCCCATTATCAAGCAAAAACCTTAAAACCATTATATCGTATCACAAAACTAGGGAGCTTCATATTAAAGGGTTTTATCTTTGGATTACGTTCTGACAAGTTGTTGGTTTTACGATTTAAAGTGCCCTAAGCTCCTCAAACGTTTACTAAATGACCTCTGACTTATGAATGGCCCGAACGGTGATACAATACTCCATAATAATTCAATCAAAGATGATATTCATTATAATGTAAAACATATTCAATCAAACTAAGACTTGACATATTACCCCAAGTTGTGTGTGACGAAGCCGTTACTTTCATTCCATATACCTTTGCTATCACTTAGATTTCCCTATACTGTTAAGGTGAGTTCATAGCCTCGCATTTCAATATTCCAAATGTTTTAGAAACCCGCGAGGGGGATACATGCTATAAACCATGAATGCAATTATTTCTATATGCTATCTTGATTTATTATTGCCTAAGTAACTGCTTTGCCTTTAAGTCCCCAATATCATGAACCGTTAGTTACTCTACGGAGTAAGCGCGCATGTTGTGAATAGATCTATTTGGGTTGGACTCCCCGTTGGTGTACCCAGTCATACCGGTAACCAATTGCACATCATTAGAATATAAATGCGGGTGTTTTGGAAAAGGCACCCGTTGGGGCTATAACGTATCAAATATATCCCAAGGCTTCGGATTCATGAGCTAATGGCAATAATAATTATTTTACAAATAACGGGTGTAAACAACGTAACCCAATATCGTACTTGCATTCAAACTATTTTACTTAAACCTATGAATTTCACTCAACCTTTGTGTTGACTTTTTAGCATGTTTTATCTTAGGTAACTAAGCAACTTATGGCACGGAGTGGCAAGGACATGAAGATGGAAAAACCGTTATCATTCAAATGTTATGTTTTAGATTTTGGGACCTTTCGTTTGTAAAAACTCTGATGAAATAATGAATGATAACTAAAATTTCAAAAACGACTCTTTTTTGATTCTTTTCTATGAATATGACTGTTTAAGCCTTGAAGTATATACCCCCAATTAGCTTCACGCTGCTATATGGTAAAATGGTTGTTACAGTAACGTGCTCTTCATGTAAATTTGCAATATATACTTTTCATGTTTTATCTTAATGCTCAATGTTTATTTGCTAACTATTGAATGCATGTCCTATTGTAAAAGCGTTTGGCCTTTTCTAGCAATTTAGAATAAAATAAATACCTTAGTTTATCATCAATAACACATGCTCCTAAAGTGCTAAATGCTAACATGTTTAACATGTGACTTATTTTAAAATTATCACTTTTTGTATGCGTCATTTTACGTGACTTACGTGTTATTTGTGGCAACCTACTAAAGTCGGGCATGTCTGTTAGAGGAGGGGTCCTGCGAGGTATTTGATCTAGTTAGTTTGTGTTTATCCAAGATAACAATAACCTTATAACCTAAGGCATAAGATCCAAGTTTGGGAACAACATACATGACTTACATGTTAATTGTGCACCTACACTATGTTAGGTTGATGTATGACAAATAAGGTTTAGATGTCATACAGTCTTACACATTAAGCTTGTTGATTATTATGTTGATGCATGCTTAGATAAACTTCCATGCTTATATCTATATGTCTTATACATCTATGTATATATTTTCTCACACTATAATATTTTTCTTCGTGTTTGTGTCACAAATCTAAAAAGTCAAAAGAGTCAAAAAACAGTTTTATATCTGCTAGAGTCTTCACTCACACATTCCCTTAATCGTCATCTAGCCTTCTTCTAAATGATCCACTCTTTCGTCAAGGGAAGGTTAGATACAAATCTAATCCACCTCATAGTAGGTTTGAGAACTTGAATATTTTATCTGAAATATTCAAGTATCTTTAACTTGAGATCGCAAACGTTAAAGGTCATATCCGAAAATCCATCTTTTCGACGACAACTCCTTTTCTCTTCGACGAAAACATTCTTTCTCTTCGACGAAACATTCTTTCTCATCGAAGAAACATTCTTTCTCTTCGACAAAAACATTCTTTTCTCTTAGACGAAAACATTCTTTCTCTTTGACGAAACATTCTTTCACTTCAACGAAAACATCCTTTCTCTCCGATGAAAACATTTTTTTTCTTTCGACGAAAACATTATCTCTCTCCGACGAAAACACTCTTTGTCTTTCGATCACACCTCTTCCTTCTCACTCAACCACACCTCTTCAACCATAGAGATGGCTGATCTCTTTCCTCCACTATTTTCGCTACCACCTTTAAGACAACCGTATACCTCGTTGTGTGATTGTTCTATGAACATTCGCAATGCTCAGGAAGAGCTACATACCTTTTTAAGTATAGTTTATTGTACGCTAACAACCATCCGTCTTGACATTGTCAAGCTCGCCGTCTCTATCTTTGTTTGTTTTATTCTTTATTATTATTATTATTATTATTATTATTATTATTATTATTATTATTATTTTAATAATAATCATCACTTTAATAGAAACACATCGAAGATACGTCACCATTTCCTTCAGGACAATGTCCAAAAGGAAACATCTCCATCGAAAAGGTTGTGTCTGAAGATAACATCGCCGACATTCTTTCTTTACCCCTCAAGCGTGATTCGTTAAATTATCTTCGTCAAGGTTTAGGAATGATGAAACACATTCCATAAATCGTTCTCTTCTTTTCTTCTAGTCTTGATTCTAGTTCGTGTTCCATTCCATGTCGTGACAAATTAACTACTTCATCCGGAGTACTTTAAGTATTTTTAATTAGCGAAATTGTCACACCCTGCCTAGGCGGAAACACGAGGCGTAACATCATGGATATCATCACAACACAATGGTGTCAACAATAGAGAGTACTATATGAAATAGATAAACAAATGAGACACAGTGTGTCATGAAAATATCTAACACAAGATAAAGGAGTCTTGCATTACGATAGCAAAGTCATACCACAAGGAAACATAAATCCAAGGGTCGGTATGACTCCGCATGCAAGCCTACGGTATCACTAGCCACTCTTCCTAACTTCAACATCCTTAAGATGGTTACCTGAAAATGATGCTTAAAACGTCAACACAAAGGTTGGTAAGAGTCATAGGTTTAAGACACGAAAATCAAAGCTTATAAACAATTACTGTTGTAACATTTCTCAATTTCAGGTCATTTTACGACTCCTATTATTAGTCACTGTTCATTTTAGTCCGATACGCGTTTAGTAACGAAAACATTGCCAGGACAATAAATGACTATCATACAACTTCCATCAATGACCACGAGACCGTCTCATAGCGTACCAAGGTCCCTGTGGTTACCCCCTTAGCCCAGGGCCTATGGGATATCCCAAAGTAACCCTTAATGCTCGCTAGCCACAGTACCATCATAACGGGCCATGGATACCCGAATGTGATACCCCTGACTTAGTTTAAAAATCCAATATCAAATCACAAAACATGTGCACACAAACTACAATAGTCACGTATAGTCCATGTATCTTTGAAAATAGATTATCACAGTAATCAAAACATTTCCAAACACTTTGCATCATTTTCACCCCAATAAATCATAAGAAAAAGATGGGGCCTATGAAATTCACTGATACACAAGCTAGCTTCAAACATTATCAACACAAGATACAAATACAAGCACCAAACGTGTTACACTCGACAAGTAAAAGCTTTAGTCCATGAACTACTATGATGATGTCTACGAGTTTGTTTAACTCATGGGGTCACCCCGACCCATGCCCAAACTAACACTTCATTATCAATTACATGTTAAACTACAATTTGTTCAAAATTGCAGAATTTTAGCGTGTCTTGACTAACTTAAAAAACCTTACTTGATTACCTTTATAAATTATACCAATAATCACCCATATTCATTTATGAGTATATTAACTACCTTGTGATTCCCAAATATTACTTACATGTGTAACTACCTCAAATAAAATCAAACTTCAAAACTTTCCTAATTCGGATCTGATTGCACACCCAAAATGATCACTCACAACTACCCATACTTAGAATGCTTTCAGAGGCTTAATTTTATAGGATTATTCAATAGAAAATATGAAAATTAACTACTGTAGAAGGGCTAATCTTAAGTCCACTTTTAAGTTAGGGTTTCACCCTCACAAACATGACCTAATTCTGACCCGTATTGACTGTTTTGACCACTTTTGTTGCAGAGGTTATTTGAATGCCTTCCCGACCTTAAAAACTTTCGAGGCCAGATTTTCTGGAAAGTATACTCTTTTGGATTATTCATAGACTCAAGAAACATATCAATACATGCTTTTATCATCTAGATATCAGTCATTTAACACAGCCCTAAATTCTGCTCAACCCTAAATCAAGTTTTAACGCAAATCAAACCAAACCACAAGCATGCATACGCATCTAATTCAATCCTAAGCATACTAAAATCATAATATATCATAAACATTCTGTATTTTAATTAAAACCCTAGATCCATCATAATTAGGGTTACATGAATAATAAAAATCTAGTTATGAAGAACACTCTTACCTTGAATCTTAGCACCTAAATCACAACTCTTGATTGTTCTTGGATCTTTAATGAAAATCAACTCCTTAAGGTTTTTGGGGAGGTTCGTACGGCTCACACAAGGGAAAAAGGAGAGAAATTTTTTGACTAGGGCTTTTTTATATATATATATATATATATATATATATATACCTAAAATACTTATCTAAAACAAATCCTAATCTAATTAAAAAAAACAATTTTTTTTCTTTTTATCCCTAAAACCGGACGCACCCTTATTATATATATATATATATATATATATATATACTATTAAATTATTAATTAACTTGTTTACTTCATTACCTTAAGTTTTTATAAAAACCTAAGCTAATTTGATTAAACCTTTTTACTTAAACGCTACTTACAAAACTTTCTAAATATAACTTTTATTTCACCAAACCGCTTTCTATTTTTAGAAAGTTTGCTACAAACTTCTATATTTCACTCACTTTTTTCATTTCTAAAATGCCATATTTCCCATAAACACTTAACACTTAATTGTCCAAACATTGACGGCATTGCATGCAATACGCCATTCCTTTCCATTATCACTAATCGTGAACAAATGGAATACTCATTACCAACACAGACACACTCAAAATGAGATGCCCATACACCTCAAAATGCTATTAAGCACATTATTTAACCCACTTAGCACCCATAACATCACATAGCACAACACCTAAACACATTAAATGAACTCTGAGCCATATCTAAAGGTATAAACTAACCTGCTCAAATCATAGTTGTCACAGTATCCCCTCCTTTAGGAATTCTTGTCCCGAGATTTAACTAGCCGATTCATCAGCACGATCAACAAACAACTGAGGATACTTAGACTTCATATAATCTTCGCGCTCCCAAGTAAACTCGGGACCACGCTTTAAATTCCAACGAACCTTCACAAGTGACATCTTACTACGTTTTAAACTCTTAATTTCACGGTCCATATTCTCTACAGGTTCCTCAACAAAATGAAGAGTTTTGTCAACCTTAATCTCATCCAAGGGCACATGCAGGCTAGCATCTGCCAAACACTTCTTTAGGTTTGACACGTAAAACGTGTCATGTACACCACTAAATTCCTCGGATAATCTTAACCGATATGCTACAGGACCGATCCTTTCAAGAATCTTAAATGGCCCTACATACCTCGGGGCTAACTTACCCTTCTTCCCAAAATGAACCACGCCCTTCCAAGGCGACACCTTTAGCATCACACGATCTACACCTCAAATTCCAAACACACACACACACACACACACACGGGTTTGCGCCTGTTGTCAGCAATGAGGAGCTCGTTGATGATCTCTCGCCGCTATAGAGCTCTCCTTATATAACCAATATTATTATCAATCGTTTCTTGCACCAATTCGGGTCCAAATCAAACTACCTTCTTAATATCAAGCCCATAACACCTGGTGACCTACACTTTTCTCCAATAAATGCTTTCAAACGGAGCACACCAAATGCTCAGTGTGACAAACTGACTGTTTATAAAGAGACATACAGACTAAACGGTAGGTGGGAAACATACCAAAACAGACCAAAGTCAATCACACACGCCCCTTAACAAACATATCCTCCAACGTCTGAATTGTACGCTCAACAATACTGTCCATCAGTATTGAGGTGAATAAGCCTTGCTGATATCCAATCGTCTTCGCAAAGGCTTTTCTGAAGAGGTTTGCTAGAGACTAGAATAAACCAGAAGCATCACATCCCAAAAATAAACGAGTCCACATGCATCCATGGACGCGCGACAATTTCATCGAGTGTATCATACCTCCGCCAAATTTCTCTGACTATAATTCTTCATTATTTGCCAAAAAAATGTGTTGATTTGGTCAATCTATCAACTATAACTCATATCGCATCGTTCCCATTCCTTGTTCTAGGTAACTTTGTGATGAAGTCCATGGTGATGCTTTCCCACTTCCATTCAGGTACCTCTGGTTGTTGTAATAAGCCCAAAGGCCTTTGATGCTCAACATTCACCTTTGCATAAGTTAAACATTTGCTAACATAGGTATCAATATCCCTCTTCATTCCTGGCCACCAGTACATATCTCGAAGGTCATAGTACATCTTATCCGCTCCAGGATGTACGGAATACCTGGACTTATGTAACTCATCCATAATTACTGTTCTCACACCTACTAACGGAACCCATATTTGATCCATAAAGTACAAACTTCCGTCTCCTTTCCTCTTCATCTGCTGATACTAACAAACCATGTAACCTTACAGCAAATATACGATTCTCTTGATTGAACGCCTCACTCTGAGCTGCTAGTATCATTCTTTTTACTCCCGCTTGAATAGTCATAGCCATTGCTCGTACACGTTTAGGTTTCACCCGTTCCTTCCTACTCAAGGCATTAGCCACAACATTCGCTTTACCCGGATGATAGCGAATTTCACATTCATAATCACTAAATAACTCAATCCACCTCCTTTGGCACATATTTAACTCCTTTAGATCAAATATGTGTTGGAGACTTTTATGATCCGTGTAAATGACACTCTTCGTACCATACAAATAATGTCTCCAAGTTTTTAGAGCAAACACCACCGCTCCTAACTCTAGATCGTGTGTTGTATAATTCTTCTCGTAGATTTTTAACTGCCTTGATGCATAAGCAATTACTTTATTTGTTTGCATAAGCACACAACCTAATCCCTGATTCGAAGCATCACAGTAAACTGCAAAATCTTCAACTCTATCAGGAAGTGACAATATCTGCGCATCACACAAATTATTTTTTAGAGTCTGGAGAGCCTCTTCTTGTTCCGTACCTCATACATACTTTTGGTTCTTCTGAGTCAACGAAGTAAGGGGTTTAGCAATCTTAGAGAAGTTTGCGATAAAACGCCGGTAGTAACCTGGCAGACCCAAAAATAATCGAATTTCAGACGGTGTTGTAGGAGCTTTCCAATTCTTTACTTCCTCTATCTTACCTGGTTCCATGTGAATACCACTCTGATTCACCACGTGACCAAGGAAATGCACTTCTTGCAACCAGAACTCACACTTGGAGAATTTAGCATACAACTTCTCCTTCCTCAATAAATCTAAAACTAACCTTAAATGCATGATCTTCCTTAGTCTTTGAGTAGATCAAGATGTCATCGATGAATACAATAACAAACTTATCTAAATACGGTTTATAGACTCGATTCATTAAATTCATAAAGACTGCTAGTGCATTAGTTAACCCAAAAGGCATAACCGTAAACTTAAAATGTCTGTATCTCGTTTGAAATGCGGTCTTTGGAATATCATCCTCATGTACTCGGAGCTGGTGATAACCCGACCTAAGATCTATCTTGGAGAAATAACATGATCCTTGCAGCTGATTAAATAAATCATCAATTCTAGGGAGAGGATAGCGGTTCTTAACAGTTAACTTATTCAATTCCCTATAATCAATGCACATACGAAAAGAGCCATCCTTCTTCTTAACAAATAACACAGGTTCTCCCCATGGAGAGTGACTCATTCATATAAAACCCTTGTCTTGTAACTTTTGAAGCTGCCCAGACAATTCTTGCATTTCCGAGGGCGCTACACGATATGGAGACTTCACAACTGGCGTCGCTCCAGGATCTAAATCTATGCGTTTAAAAAATCCTTAAAATGCCGAAGACTCAACTTGTCTCTGTGGTGGTAATCCCGACAAATCTTCTGGGAACACATCAACAAAATCCCGTACAACAGAAATATCACCGACTTTCGATTCAACTACCTTCACGTTCATTAAAGCTTTGGCTACTCCTAACGTACGTTCTCCTTGAACCCTAAGTATCCCACTACCTTCCAACGGTATTTCAACCACCTTGTCATGACACACTATCACAACCTTATTCTGGGACAACCAGTCCATTCCCCACAATCACATCGAAACTTCTATGACCCAACGGTATCAAATTTATGCTAAACAGGGAATTTCCTAGTTCTAGTTTACAGTCACGGATAATCCTATCGACTTCTACTTTCTTACCATCTGCTACTTCTATCACATAACCAGGTTTTACAATACTAGGTTTCACATTTAGTAAGGGTGCAAATTCAGTAGAAATGAAACTAAAATCAGCTCTAGAATCAAAAAGTACAGTAGCAAAATGATCGTTCAAAGAAAAAGTACCCGTCACAACTTTAGGATCCTGTAAAGCTTCCACCGCATTCACATTCACATTGAAGGCCCTTCCTGTAGCTCGATTCCCATTGTTTCGAGTGTTACGATTACCCTTCAATGCTAATGGATTCCCTGCTTGACCCGACGCTCGGTACAACTTGGGGCAATTGTACTAAAGGTGATCAGGGCTTCCACACTCGTAACAAGCCTTCCGATTATGACCCATTCTAACAGCATTCACAGGAATTACTCGCTTAAATGGCGCCCGACAATCTTTAGCAAAATGGCAAGGTCTCTAACAGTTAAAACACAGCCTACAAACTCCATCCTCCGAATGATAAGTATAGCACTTAGTACACTTGAGATATTGGTTCACAAATTCATTTTTAGGAGGAGTTGTTGCCACAAAACCCGCTCCTATTTTTGCCTTCTTTTTATCCCTCCACGACCCCCAAGATTTACCAGTCTCTTCCACTGCCTTCCTCTTCTCATTACTCTTTGACAAGGTACCACAGCTAATCGCTTCGTCAGTAAGTATGCCGGCTCTTAGTATTACATCTTGGATAGTTGTTGGCTGAGTCGCCTTGAGCATTCCCCTAATCTCAGGCGCCAATCCCGCTACATATCTCTTGATGCGTGCCGACTCAGGTGTCACCAGATGTGGAACCAGCTTGGCCAGTTCATGGAACTGATCCGTGTAAGCTGCATGGTTGGCTCCTACCATCTTGTGATTCCAAAATTTATTCTCCAACCTCTCCATTTCATTACTTGGACAAAATTCCTCCACCAACAGAGCCTTAAAATCATTCCAGGTCATACCAATTGCCGCTTCACGGCCTCTTGCCTGGATTTGAGTGTTCCACCATGTCAGTTCCTTGTTAACAAATGAACTGGCAGCATACTTCACCTTTTGATTCCCGGAACACTCACTATTGTCAAGTATATTCTCCATCTTATCGATCCAGCGGGTAAGTGCTATCGCACCTCCCTTTCTGTCATACTCCTTAAGGCTACATGCTTGAAATCCCTTGTAGGAACACCCATTGTTCCCACCATTCCTATTTTTGTTGTTGTTATTTCCATTGTTGTTATTGTTGTTCCCGTTGTTGTTATTGTTATTTTCGTTGTTCACGTTGTTTGTCACTTGAGTGACGATATGAGGAATGATATTTTGCAATTGCTGCGCAATGATGGCAGCGATGTCGGGTTGCCCATTTTCATTGTCGTTAGTCTGTGTTCGAACCATTCTGATTAAGATAGTATTAACGCACATTAGATGAGAGGGGAAAGGTTTCTAAACCGATCATTCTATCAATATACAATCATCACTATATATATACATATACATACATAATCAACCAGACAACATGTTGACATCAAATCCGCGTAATCATACTTGCAAGTCCACTTGTGTTGTGGCGCATGTATAATTATGTTGGCCATCATAATTATAGATGCCCCCTTTCACAAGTGTACTCCCTCCTACGACCACACTTCTCAATTGCAACAAAGCACATAACACATAATCACGATCAACAATTTACTTCACATATGGAAAATGACTCAAATCACTTAAATCATGATTATTAAAAAAATAAACCAAACGAAATCCAATATTCAAAAGTAAAACAACCTATTAAAATTCCAAAGCCAGAAGTCAAACAATCTAAAAACCCTAAAAATCTAAAAACATATATAGAGGCGTAACAAGTCAAGCCATGGATTCAAATCCACTACCCCTCTAACTTCCATCCCAGCGTCCCTAGGTCACTCCTAGCCGAGGACTTCTAGATCATAATCACAATCGGATAATGTCATAAATAACATTCTCAAAGATTGCTTTTAACTTAGCAATTTTCTTCTTCCCTCCTTGGTTGTTTTGTATTCTGGGAATTATCTCCGGAAATTTAGTAATATGTACATCTTTATTCAGTCACTGTGTTGCCAATCTTTAATTACCTCTTCTCCCTAAAACAAATTTAATGGTCCAACCTCCTTTTAACTCTCAATGGGGTAACATGTCAAATCGGTATACAGCTCTTGCGGCTACCCCGCCTTACCCAAGCCCTTGTTCCTGGTTTATAGTATCCCCTACATCTTTTTTGCAATGGCAACCCCTATACGGAACTTCTTATAAAAGTGAGGAGGCATAGCTAATTCATCAAGAGATAAGGCACACTAAATTAGATAAAGGCAATCAAAATAGCTAAAAAATATAACAAAACTAAGATATAAAATCATGTAATAAAGGGGAAAAACGCAAACTATTATAAACCATTAAACGCTTAACCCTAACCATGCATCTACGTGAAGACTCACTAGGTTTATAGTTTTAGGCTCAACCACCTACTTCTCTAAATCAAAGGATCGATACCAATACATTTCACACCCCGCCTAGCGGAAACACTAGCGTAACATTATAGATAATAAGAACATACCACAATGGTGTCAACAATCAGAGAGTACTATATGAAATAGATAACAAATGAGACACAATTGACATGACAATATCTTAACACAATATATAAGGAATCTTGCATTACGATAGCAAAAGTCAAGACCAATAAAACATACTCCAAAAGTCTAAACAGATCAAATAACAACTAATATCAAACAATTCAAAATGACTAAATAAAATCTCATGAGATGACTCCGCATGCAAGCCTACGGTCTTACTAGCCAATTTCCTAACTTCAACATCTTCAGATTGATACCATGAACATGATGCTTAAAAACGTCAACAGTGTTAAAATTGGAGAAAGACATAGTTTAAGACACAAAATCAAATCCACTGTAAATTACTGTGATAATTAAAAAAACATGCAGGACAATAAATGACTATCATACAGGCTAACATGCAATCCAATCAATCACGACAAATTCCCAAGCAACGACCACAAGAGTCTCAGAGCGACCAAGGTCCTTGGTTTACCCCTTAGCCGCAGCCATGATACTCCCAAAGTAACCTTACTGCTCGCTAGGCCACAGTACCATCCATTAAACAGGACATGGATACCCGCAGGTGATCCCCCTAACTTAGTTCACAAATCTTAATATCACATCACAAAACATGTAGCACACAACATACAATAGTCACGTATAGTCCATGCATCTTTAACAACACATTATCACAGTAATCAAAACATTTCCAAACACTTTGTATCATTTCCAGCCCAATAACTCATAAGAAAAGGAGGGGCTATGAAAATCACTTGATGCACAAGCAGCTTCCAAACAATATCAACACAAGCTACACAATACAAACACAAACATGTTACACGCGACCAATCTAAAAGCTTAAGTCCATGTAACTCACATATAAGGATTTCCTACAGATTTTTGTTTTAACATAATGGTCACCCCAGAACACCATGCCTAAACCTAACCACTTCATTATCACATTACACTAGTTAACTACAATTTGTTCAAAACTGCAGAATTTTAGCGTGTCTTGACTAACTTAAAAACCTTACTTGGTGACCTTTATAAATTATACCAAAACTCACCCATGTTCATTTATGAGTATATTAACTACCTTGTGATTCTCAAGTATTACTTACATGTGTAACTACCTCAAATAAAATCAAACTTCAAAACTATCCTAATTCGGATCTGATTGCACACCAAAATGTATCACTCTAACTACATACTTAGACATGCTTTCAGAGGCTAATTTTCACAGGATTATCAATAGACATATGGAAATTAACAAGCTGTAGAATTGAGTAGGATGCTAAGATTCACTTATTAAGTTTAGGGTTCACCCGCACAAACATGACCTAATTCTGACCCGTAATTATGTTTTGACCACGTTTTTGGCGAGGTTAATTGAATGCCTGGCCCACCTAAAACTTTCGAGCGGATTTTCTTGAGAACTAGACTCTTTTGTATTATTCATAAACTCAAAACATATCAATACTCCTTTTATCATCTAAATATCAGTCTTTGAACACAGCCTTAATTCTGCTCAACCCAAACATAAAGTTTAAAACAGCAAATCTAACCAAACCGACGACTTGTTATACGCACTAATTCAATCCAAGCATACACAATCATAAATATCATAAACCATGTCTGTTATTATTAATTAAAAACCCTATTTCAACTTGTCTTCAAAGTGTCCCATACTTTAGGAAAAAAAAACCTAGAAGTGCATGTCTATTTCCCCGCTAATGTTTTATGTCCTAAATGTATATTGCATTTGTCTGCTAACTTTGTTTGTAGCACAACATATCTGATTCCTTGTTTCCCCAAAACAAGAGTATCCATACACCGATGGGTGAACACTTGCAAAGCGCTCTACTCATTAAATTGCATCGAAATTCTTGAGCATCGATGGTAATTTTATTTGATCCATATCTGTAGAGTCAATATACAAGGAATGATAATTATCATGGTGACGCAATGATCAAAATGGAGGCAGTAGAATTATTATGGGTAAATAAGCATGTGGAGGTTGTTTAAACCAGTGATGATAGAAGACTTCACTAGGATGATGCAAGCTCACCTTTATAGGAAGATAGGATTGGAGATTGTCAAATACGATGAAGGGCTCATCCATACTCCAAATACTTCACCTCATCTACTTCAAAATCACCTTCAACCTTCAGGTTTCATCTAATACTTTCTACTTATATACTTGAAGTACCTACAATTCTATCATGTGCCTTCATCACATCTATCATGACCTCTCCTAGAATTTCAAAGAAACAACAAAACTACCTCAACCTATTACTTATGGTTTCTTCTTATCCTTAACTAACCTATATACATGGAGAACCTACCTTTTCCCGCATCCCTTCACATATCAGCTGAGCAACCCACCTTCCTTTCATTCTTTCACACTACATATACTAGGAGCACCTACCTTCTTCTAATTCCTCCAACATAGTACCCTCTTCTCATGTCTTCTTCTCAAACCTCCAACCTATATGCTCCAACCATAATCCACATTATACCTTTTTGCTTCGACAAAAGGGGGAGAAGAGAGTGTAAACGAGTAACTTTTAAACTTTACTATGTGCTATAGTTTACATATTTTGTCATCATCAAAAAGGGGGAGATTGTTAGTGCAAATATTATGATATTTAATCTATACGATCTCTTTATGTTTTGGTAATGACAAACATGTGACTTGTAATACGTAACGTAAAGTGCGCAAGTTACTCGTAATCACAAATCATCAATGCATACATGCATCAACATCTCTCGACGTCTCAAGTATGCATCAAGACGGACATTGGTTTACACCCGACGTAAATCACATAAGGTATGTACAAACAAGCATTAAACTTGTAGGATGATCAAAGAAATAAGTTTTTGTCTTAAACTTTACATTTTTATAAATGTAACAAAATAATTTTTTCAAAACTTAACTAGACAAATTATTTTTGAATTATAAAGAAATGTTTTATGTGGTAATTATTTCAAAATTCAAAACCTGGTTCTTTTCCCCCCAAAACATGTTACACTTTTCCAGACAAGTTTGTCACCACAAAAAGACAACAACAGGAGCGTCTGTCGAAGCGGCCCCCTTAAATACGGCGGTCCCCTCGACGGCCCCCTAATATATCTGGGACCGCCTTCTCCTGCCAGGCTATTTTCAGCTCCTATAAATAGTGGGTCACCTCCAACTATTTTAAAAACCCTTTTGCACGATTTTCTTTCAGTTCTTTCTCTCTCTAGATCTCACTAAATCTCTCTAAATCTTTGATCATTCAACTTGGTTAATCTTGTTTAAATGTGATCAAATCTTCTATCCTTTCCTCATTTCCTCAAGTGCAAGAGAAGAACTTCGGTCATCTTCAAGATCCGAAGTTATGTAGTCTAGTTAGTCCATTTGTAACATTTGTTACATATAAATCGAGTCCATGTCTTCCAATCTTTAGTAGTGTGTAGATCCAAATGATGTATATATTTGGATGGGTTGATTGTGGGTTGGTTAGTATTTTAGGCCTTAAAATACATTGGTGATGTGGTAGATTGGTTCTAGCTAAGATTAGGACTCGACATCTAGCTTAGTGTCAGAAAATAATGTAAGCAACGCGGTTTATGTGTTTAGGCCATAAAACATAAGGTTTGTTATGTTGGGCCATAAAACATAACGGGTTTGGTTGTACCCGAAGAAGGACTCGACATCTAGCTTAGTGTCAGAAAATAATGTAAGCATTGGTATAAGGTTTTCTCCGCCGAAAGGGAGCTTGTTGATTAGTGAAGTAACTCTCGAGTTGGATACTCGAGGAGTGGAGTAGGGCGAAGAGGAGCTTCGTGATCGAACCACTATAAATCATCGTGTCGGTTTGCATTTTCTTTTACCTTTCTCTTTACTTATTTCTTTACATTTACCGCTTTACTTTTATACTTGCATTGTGCTCATGATTGTGTGAATGGTTGTATATATCTTGTTAGTTAAGGTTGCGTAGACCTTTGTGCTAAATATTGTGAGTACAGTTATATTGTTAGAATATGCGTTGGCTAATGTAAACATATTATCGACAATTCTTATATTGAGTCAAACTTGACCGGGTAATTGATACAAAAGATTTAAAGTTTTTAAAGGAAAACGTATTCACCCCCCTCTACGGTTTCCACAATCTTCAGGCGTGTGGATGTAAGATACTAAAGAACACTTGCAAGACTCTTATATAAAGTGAGGTCTGAAATAAGATCCTAATCACCTGCAAGTTTGGCCTTAGTGTCGACGGGAGTAAAAAAGGGTTACAAGTGAGCATATTAACACGCTCAAGGTTCTTAGTAGCATACTTTTGCTAAGAATGGATCCCGAAAGCATTGAGAGCAACCGATATACCAATAAAATAATTAAGCGGTCCAAGGTCTGTCATAGAAAACTCATCATGATAAAAATGAACTAATCCTATGAAGAAACTCAGTAGAAAAGGCAGTCAAAACAATATCATCCACATACAAAAGCAAATATGCAGTATTAAGCCCCGTCGTTGAGAATTACAATGAATATGATGAAATCCAACTTGAGTAGCATATGAAGCAAACCTATGGAACCAAGCCTAAGAGGCCTGCTTAAGTCCATATAATGACTTATATATAAAAAAACATGATTGGGATGTTGCGGGTCCTTAAAGTCAAGGGGCTAATGAATATAAACTGTCCTTAAAGCTCATGAACATGCCAATGTCGAGAAATAGCAAGACTAAGAACCTTACCGATAGTAGTCGGTTTAACCACCAGACTAAATAACTCATCAACATCGATACCCTTAAGCAGTGTGATGCCATTCGCTAAAAGACGGTCCTTTCAGCAACTAAGACTGCCATTGTTGGGATGTGCTCATGTCATATGGGTATTTATACGGCTAGAAATACGTGAGTCTATGGGGTCACACACATATACATTTAGATATCATTCTATTAGTATATATAATAATATAAGTGTATATTTATTATATATATTAATACACTACCGATAGAATATTAAACAATCATTAATTAGTTCATTTAAGAATAATTAACTTTAAGTCCCTTAATTAATATGTAATGTACATGTTAATTATGCAAAGTCAAAAAGTCAACCCAAAGGGTCTTTGGGCTTGCATATGGGACGGCCAAAAGAACCAAGGAGGTGGGGTTAGGCTTTTGCTAGCTTAGGCCCTAAGTTACTATGATTAGGGTACCCTAATTCTAGCAATATAAATAGTGGGTCCCTAAGTCTCATATATTCATCCCATCTCTTCTTCTCTCTCTTTATTCGCCCCAAGGGATCCACAGGAAGGGAACCCGAAGTTCGATTTTCTAGTATTTGGTATTCGTTAGTTCGAGGAACTAGCATTTGGGTGATATCCATGTGTAGTGGATACAAGTAGAGGTTGCTTACTTTAGCAACTAGAATGGTTTCGGGTTCACACGGTTTAATACACGTGCATATTTTGAAGAACCTCCGGTTCTTCCATAGCTTGATTGCTATAAGGTACGGTTTTCGTTTATGTGTTTTATGTTAATTATAGTTGCTATATGTGTTTACATTCCGCTGCGTAGCTCGTAGAATATTATGTGTAATATTAGGTTATTAGATAACTAATTCCAACAATGACATCGCGAGCCTTTCATATAGCTTTATAATTACATAAAAACGGTAAAAATGCTTAAAAACACATATTTGTGTTATTTTTCTTGCTTTTTATGTGTGATCCCGATTAAGGTTTTATTTTGTGATATAAAAACTCCTAAGAGTGATCTAAAATCTGGAAAAATAAACATGGTTAGGTTTTTTACAAGATCCGGCACGCTTATTATGTTGCTTAGCTTATAATTCGCGTTTATTGACTTATAGTTACTTATTTATTGTTATAAATTGTTAACCATGTGTTTACGTGCATGTAACCCATGGTTCATTAAGCTTAATATGTCTATTGTGCATCTTTAATAATGCGGTTTTCTTATGATGCTTAATACATTGATACGCCTTGAATTTGCAAAAGTGATTGATTGTTTTAAGTGCGATTGCTTGATCTTCGCCCACTAAAAACTGACTTCCCGACAAACCGTAAGGAGATGGACCAATTTTTTTGAGAATTCACAACTTCAGTAGCTAAAACTTTCATGTTTAGTGCAAAAGCGGGGAAGACTTTTTCCTTGCATGATCGTGGCCCAAAGTCGAAAATTCTGCTCAATCAGCTTTTGTAGTTTTCTTGTTTGATTGCGTATATTGGTTGTGTTTTAGCTTGATTAATTGTTCGATATGGTTTTGCTTATTATATGATATGGTGTTTTATTATATGTATATGTAAATAATGATTTTCAAAAATTAATATGGACTAAAAGCACTCGTTCAATATGCTTATTGTATATATATATATATATATATATATATATATATATATATATATATATATATATATATATATATATATATATATATATATATATATTGATATGTACACTTTGCTAGATCGTGTTGCGATATATAAGTAAACTTGTTATATCTTGCAACATTCTATAACACATGGGTTTAGTGGTTTTCGAAAGGGAACCCATGATGGAACAAAGCAAGATTAAACATTTTTACGTTAACGATTTAACAATATTTATGGTATGTCGTAATTATTACTAAAGATGGAATAAATCCTTGTTGGTATCTATCTAAGATTTGATTATTTCCCGTGTGGATTTAACCTTTTTGTAGTAATTAAATTACTTATACTTAGATATATTGTAAATTAAATGTATTAATCCTAATTTTATAGATCACTTATGGATTCTAAAATATAAGGAACGTTTTATACATAGAAATTTAAAACAAATATGAAAATGTTTTAAAAAATGTCAGTGTTATAAGGATGTATGCATGCTTCCTTATACACGAATTTTTGGTACACTTTTATAAAAAAATTTATACCCTTACTAATTAAGTCATTTACCATCCAATGAGGGAAGAACACTTGCATATTGTTTTTTACACTGCTTGAGAAGTAGGTGAATTACTAATCTCAAGAGGTGTTTTATTCACTAAGCGTGAGACCTAGTGCGATTTAACACGCGTTCTTAATTGGACGACTTAAATCGAGTTAAGCTGGTGAGACCTTAACCCGAGGCATACGATGGGGTAAACATGCCAACTTGACAATGTTATTCTAGATAATATAGCCTTGATCTTGACATTATAATTCTGGATTATGATGCCTTGGGCCCCATACGGACTAAGAGTTGCACATGTAGGCAATTATCAACCGTTGATTACATTTCGAGTTCATCATTGCTAGCAGATCAACTGAGGTGATGGTGGAATTTCAAGTTAGATCTTAGACTCTTGTTAAAATTAATTGTTTATTTTTATAAACATTGGTAGTTAATTTTTTAAGAGATGAATTATCGAAAATACTAATATTGAACTTTGCAAGTTTTATTAATGTATTAATGTAACGTATACCGTAAACAAGGGTTTATTCTTTACTTGTGAAAGATAAACCGTGTCTATTTTCCTAGGGAAAATAAGACTATTTCCTATACCTTTTACTTGCGAAAATGTTATAATGGGAATGAAAGACAGAATATCACCGCAAAAACTAGAAAAGGAGATAACTAGAGAACTCGTATCTAAAGTTGTTTCCTTAACTCGGTACGAGGCGCTACACACCCTCGTGGTAAAGGGAGGGATAATGGAGGGAATTGCATGCCAATTTTTCAAAGTTAATAAATACGTTAGAAGGCTAAAATTTTCCTCACTTCCTTGGTTATCTTTGTACTTGACTTACTAGTCAATGTGACTCACATTAGCAATAATGTGTGGATATTCAACAAATGGAAAGATAAATTGAAAATTACTTTTACTAGTGAAGGAACACTCACAATGTTGTCAGATCTAGTGGGAGCAATGCATTTTATGAATGACATACTTGCAATGTTGTCAAATTCAGTAGGAGTTATGAGCCGTTTACCTCATAGGCGTCTTACTTTATTTCTGGCTTGGCTTGAAATATAAATTACTTTCCAAGTGTGAAACATCTTCATATAGTAAGAATCATTTTATATTATCTTTGATAACTTGTTGCCTTTGAGATGTCGCTTCCGGTTTATGTTATCTACAAGATAGTTATGCACGATTCCTTATTAATCGATGGACTTCTATATACACTAGCTATGCTAATATGTTTTAAGCTTGGCTTAATTCATATTATATCTGTGACACTGCCATATTGTCGATAAAATAAACTAACTAGCATAGTGTTGTTTTATGCGATGAGGTTGTGCCCTGCACAAGTCAGAGAAATCTTAATTGTGTGCAAGGAACAACTCAGAACAATTTGACTGAAAAGTAAGAAAACTATTACTCTACTAGGACTCCTACACATTTAATGTATGTTGCCCTATTGAGAAAGTATGTCAAGATAAAAGATAAGCTACATGATTATGTTTTCTTGGAAAGTCATAAACATGAAGTTTGAAATGAACTTGAAATGACTATTGAGGCCATGACTCGACACTCATTTTTACTTTAGTTTAATAATTGTTATGTCTTCTTGTTAAGACATGTATATTAAGTCCTTCACTTGTGAAAAGACTTATAACGTAAATTAAAAAGTTAACTTGTTATGTCTGCTTGTTAAGACGTTCACATTAAGTCATTGACTTGGTCAAAGACTTATAACAAATAGTAAAGTATCAGATGTTTATGTTTACTTGTTAGTACATACACATTAAGTCATTGACTTGATCAAAGACTTATAAAAAGCATGCAACTGGCTTAGTAATACTATTGATACTATTACGTTTTAACTCAAGTTGGTAAATAGGAAAAACCATAAAGTATAAGTTCATCTAATGAATTGTAAGATTGCCTCACTTTTCAATCTTATTTGAATACCACAATTTCATGGTATGTCTAACAAGGATAATCAAAATATATATTGATATTGTTTTGATACATGATGACCTTAACTTATTTAACTCATAAAAGAGATCAAGGTTAGATAATTGAGTATGTCGTGGATATACCCAATAAAAATCCAACCTAGAAGGTTAATTAAGACATTATTCTAGTAATAAAATGTGTCTTGATTGAAGTTCTAAATTTTTTAAAATCTCTTGGAGATTATTATTAACAAATACCTAGAATTGTTAAGTGTATTTTGGTGGAAACCCAAAGGAAACGATGTGATACCACTTTTACAACTCACACGAGAACAAAGTTTATGTTGCTTGTTATGCTGAGTTATTTAAGAATAGTCTCAAATTTACAAGAAGCAGTGGGAGTCTCACTTTGCAAAAAAGCGAGTGGGATTAATGTAGGTCTTGAATTACTTCAAGAATAAGATACACAAACATTAGTGTTTCACTAGTGAATGTCATACTGAGGCTAAACATGTAAATGTTGAACCTTAGAATGATGTTACTCATATTCATAGATCCGCAAGGATTCCTCATGATATGTTTTTATATCAATGCTGAGGATTATGAGTTAGGGGATCATAGTGAACCTTCTAACCATAAGAGATGCATGATTAGATCTTAGATCTGATGAATGACTCAAAAACTATGCATGTAAAGATGCTGTCTAAAAGGAAATAATGATATTCTTGGAATTTGATTTATCTTTAACCTATCGGTTAGACGATGAGGTTTAAATGAGTTTCCTTTCAGAGAAGACTCATGGGGACAATATTGTATACATATTTATTGCACGTCAAATGACATAAGTGTTTACTCATACTCAAGAAATTAACTATGATTAAAACTTCTTCATTTATGAAGTTTAAATATATAAAGATGATTAAATTGTCATACTTGTTTTCTTGGAAATAAATACGACTAATTAGATTTCAAGAACTATTTATTGATTGATTACCTTGCGAGGACGATATGTAATCAAAGGAGGTTTTATGAATCCAATATAATCTTTACAAGTTTATAGAAAATGCAAGAATCCAAGTGTGGATTAAAAGCACGCGTCTAATGAGCATAATCTTAAGTTTAATTGTTAAATCAATCACTTGTTGGATTTGATTTTTGATTATAAATAAGATAGCTCATGAGTACATCTAGTGGGAGTATTTTGTTTTATTCTTCTAAAATTGAATATGTTATTGAACATACTAGAAACAATTTTTCTTCTAAATAAGATTTTATCCCTTGGATTGAAATAAAAGTTTTGAAAGTTATTTTAGAAATGAAATGCTAACCCCCTGTTATAATATGTTTTTAAACATGTGTGGTGAATTAAGTCTGAATGCAATATGAAATATCATTGAGTGAAACACAAATGATCTGTCTCACTTATTGAGATTGAACACATGAATGGAGACCTTAAGTCCCACTAAAGGATTCTTTATGTATATCATATTGTATATGGGATTAGTTGTATCATTTGCATGAGTGTAAGATGATTTGACAACATTGGAATCTAATTAAAAGATATTAGAAAGGATTATTTGATTAATGTTTAGATTGGGGATTCATTCTTTAAATGCGGAGGGACTATAAATATACATTATGATAATCATAGTGAAATCATTGTAGTCAAACAAACCTTGCATTTAAGTGACATCCAAACATTATCAAAGAAGTTTTTAGAAGTTACGAAATTTTAGTATAATGTTATTTTATTCACTAGTGCTTGTTTTAATTGAGATGATACTCAATCTCAGCCTTGGCAAGTTTTTCATCATGAATGATGACATTGCTGACTACGTATGCTTGGTTCAAAAGCATAGTTACATAAATATATTAAAAGAATAAGAATGCTTTACGATTTAAAAAACTATTGAGATGACTATCTCCATTAGGATGTTTTGCGTATGTCATACGTCTTATGATATGTAATGTGACTAGATCCATATAATATAAGTAAGTGCAACATATTATTCAAAGAACTTCATGATTCGTGAAATTTTGAAATAAGTATTCTCAAAGTTCTACAAGATCATAACCTAGTTGATTTGTTCATGGAACCTATGCCTTATCACCAATTGCAATTGTTATGAATAATACATTATTATTCAACTAGGATTATCATGCATTAATCTTATTTGGTGTTTGGATAATGGAACTGTAAGCAGTTGTATTAAATAATGAATTGACATACGTGGTATGATCGTTTTCATTTATACTATTGTGTTCTATATTTGCATGTTTATATCCTGAAATAAATTTATTTATTCTAAACTATGTCTATTGTTAGTTAACAAAATGGGAATATTGTTGAGATAAGACAAATGTAGTTATATTCTGTTGAATATGGAAAGATGATTCTTCCAACTTCACATGTTATTCAATGTAGTTGAATATTTGGTACCCCACCTTGTGCTAATCACTTTATGGATCATCGTCATTAAGTGAGTTACACATATGGTAGAGTTGATACTCATCCTCAGACTTGAGATGTAAGTGGGTTTTACTGGTGTGGATTGCATTTTTCTTGATTCTAGTCAACCGTTATCCTTATAAAGGTAGTTATAAAGGCTACTTTCAGAATTGTTATGAAGCATATGAGAAACACTTGTAGTCAAAATAGAATTTGTTCCTCTACGTGTTTGGGAGTTAGATACTTACTGGGCCCCTCATTGGGTTGATCAAATGTTTGCATGGTCATGCCCAAAGTGTAGTTAAGATGATTCTTTTTACATTTGGTAATCTTGATCAATACAGAAACGAGAAACCAAATCGTTAAATTACGGAATGACTTTTGATCCATATCCATGTTTAACATTGTATCTGAAACAAAATGATGTATTTACTTTAACCATTGGAGGCTGAGATGTTTATTGAAACCATACTCTAAAGGTTTCACTAAAGGTACTATAGACCTCACTCTGTTTACGATAAGATACGGGTTGGACATTCTACTTGTGCAAATCTACTTCGACGACATAATTTTCAGGTCCACAAACCTAATATTTTCTAAAAGTTTGAAAAACTAATGAACGATAGATTTGAGACGTCCTTGATGGGGGAAATGAAATTCTTTTTAGGACTTTAGATCCATCAATCCCCACGAGGTATCTTTATCAACAAGTCTAAGTATGCTTTAGAAATACTCAAAAAGCATGGAATGAACAAATGCGATAACATTGTGGTATGTGCTTAAATACACATACCCTTTACCTAATAAAACGAGCTAAAAAACCAATAATGACCAAAAACAGATAAAAAATGCATTGTATATGTGTATTTTGTGATTTGTGTCGTGTAGGTACGGATATTAAATAAAAGGACAAAAACAAAGCCAAATTGGACAAAACCGAGCACAGGAATGGAAAGAGCACGAGAAAACCAAAGCCGAAGGCGTATTCATTCTTAATGGGTCAACCCGTACCCACTTAATGGGCCAGGTCAGCCCATTAAGATTAATACTATACAATTATAAGCCTTAAGTTTTTGAGCCTTTATAAAAAGCCCAATCTATTAATCCAAAACCTGTCCTGGCCAAACCAAAATAATAAAAAGCCCAAAACCATATCTGGTCTATGTCAAACGAGTAGTATTACTTGGTTAAATTTACTATTCCATCACCCCCTTTCCCTCCCTCGTTTTCACAGTCATACAACTCACCAGGTTAAATCTATTCACCCAATCCCACACTTTCAAATCCTTCTAGAAGACCTTATGACACCCAATATTATCCACGCTGGCAATCCCCAGCACAATGATTGGATGATAGGTCATGGCACATGATCTAAGGGCTATGATGAAGGATTAATTTGAGGCGGTTCGAATCAAGGGCTTAGAGTAGTTGATGAGGACGCGCCTATGCTCCTAGAACCTTCTTCTCCAGTTTATAAAAGGAGGCCTCCTCACACAGCTTGAATCATCTAGCTTTTAGTAATTTTTAGTAGCTTATTTAGAGTTATTTTAGCTTATTGTTTTTATTATTCTTGTAACTTTCTTTTAAAAGCATTTTAAACGTTTGATTATCAATAAAATTTTAGTATTTCTTTATATAGTGTTATCTTGAATTCAGCTTTTACTATTAAGCAAAATTTAGCTTACAGTGATTTGTGATATCACTTAATAAGCTCTATAAGCTCTTTGTTACTTCATAAGCTAGCTCTCATTCAGTTAAGCCTTCTAAAGCTTAACTGAATTATTTCACTTAAAACTCACTCAAAATTACCTCAGGTTATTTCGGATGATAAGCCAGATTTGGATGGGCTTATTGGACCTTACTAGCTTGTGCAAACAAGCTAGAGCTTGTAGATAAGCTCCTTTAAGCATATTAGATCCTTGTTTGAGCTAGGATCAAGGTACTTTCCTGTTTACCTTATTTTTAGCTTATTATATTATCTGCTTATCATTCTGCTTTATGTTGCTTATTATTGCTCATATTTTCTTATTTAGTCTTAATGTTGCTTAATATGTTTAGTCTTTAGCTTAAATATAGTTTAATTTGTGTTTTCATTAAAATTGTCTGAAATTAGTCATAAACTGATCTTATAATTTGCTATTTGAATTGTTCTTAGTTCTCTAATAAAAAGTGCTTATATGTTCTCAAAATTGTTAGTGCTTAATATGTTTTCATTTTTTAAAGCTTTTTGAGATCTGTCACAGCTTAAAATTATATTTTAAGGATTTAAAGGGGTGTTTGGCACAAGCAGTTTTAACTTAGTTAAGACTGCTTGTGTTATCTGTTTTCATTAGGTCAAATTAAGTAAGCTCAAATTAAGTCTTTAGGATAGTTTTAATAAGCTAGGGATTAGTTTAATTAAGTTTATAGCATGTTTTATAAAAGTCTTTAATCTGCCATTTAAATAGTTTCCTATACTGCCTTATTAAGATAAGTCTTTTAATATGCATATCAGGTGTTGTTTTTATGCTTAATTTGGCTCAAAATGTATCAAAGTGAATCTGTTTTGGCTTGGTTTAGCTTTTTGAGCCCTATTTTCAAAATGGTCAAGAGATTTTAAGGTTTTAAGGTCTGATTATGCATAATATTTGAGGTCAAGGTATAGCTTAATTTAGGTTAGTTTTAGTTAGAATTAGCTTATTATAGTTTGTGCTAAATCTGTTTCAAGTTTTCAAAAGGTCAATAGTAGTTTTTAAGTCTTAATTTTAAGCTCAAAAGTGTCATTTCATTTCAAAAATAAGCAAAAAAAATAGGCTCAAAAGTGTCATTTAATTTTAAGCTCAAAAGTGTCATACGCCTTTTTCTAGCTTATTTCTTTTACTTATTTGTTTAATTTTAGTTTTTAAATGTTCTTAGGGTCAAAGTCTCTAGCTATTTTTGAGTTTTAGCTTTTCATTTAGCTTATTGAGTCTTAGAATTAAGCTTAAAATATATCATTAAACTCAAAAAGTCAAAAAACATCTAGTATAGTCTGTCATTTGCATTTGCATTGTTCTAGCTTATTTCTGTTCCATTTAGCTTAATTCTAGCTTATTTGAGCTCTTTGAGTATCTGTTTTTATCTGTTTTCTCTTGTTAGCTTATTAGTAATGCTTATTAAGTCCTTATTCTTAGTTTGAAAGCAGTGAATTAGTCCTTTTAAGTCTTTTTTAAGCCTGCTGTCTTTTTGCCTTTTTGGTGAATTTTAGCTTATTATGTTAGCTTATTTTTAGTACTTAGTGCTTATTAGGTTTAGATTTAAGTCTGTTTTTGCTTATTTTCTTTTTCTTTTAGCTTATTAAGTCCAAAAGGCCAAAACAGTTTTAGCTTAAAAACCACTAAACTTGATAAGCTAAACTGTCAACTTATAAGTAGTTTTTCTAGATTATTTTTTAGATTTGTCAAAAAGCTCTTCATTAAAGTTTTTCATTTTTGCTTATTTTATAGCTTTTTCAAAAAAAAAATAAAAAAATGTTTTATAAAAAAGAAAGGTCACAGGGGTTGAACCTGTGATTTCTCCTTCACAACACACACACTACCCCTGCGCCCTTGGGACTTTTTCATAAACAGTTTGTACCCTTTAAATCTTATAGTCATTTTCAGTTTTAGCTTATACGACTTATTTTGCTTATTTACAACTTATTAGGTTTAGCTTATTTTCCCATTTTATTTTTCTTAGATTATTAATACTTTAATGCATTTTTTGTAATTTTTCTAGATTTTTATAAATTAGTTTAGTATTTTTAATTATTTTTCTAGATTAAAATAGTTTTTAATTCATAAAAAATTAAATAAAAGTCAAAAAAAATAATAATTTTTTTCTAAAATTATTTTTAATCATTTAGGACTTTTAGAAATTAAATTTGAATTTTTAGGGTTAAAATTTGATAATTTAGGTTTTTAAGTCTCGGTTTTAGATTCCCGTTATCGTTTTCGTGCTTAAATCTTAATTGCTTTAGTTTTTAGTTGCCTTTTCTTGCATTTGCGTTATATTTGTAGAAATAGAATCCAAATCAAATCTTGACTATTCAAATCACGCGATCATAAACTTAAACGAGATTCTCAATTCACGCTTAGGCGGGATACGACATCCGGGAAATAAATAATTGTTTTTCCTCAAGCAATTTTTATCAAACGGGATACTCTCTTATTATAATTAATTTGAGATATTTAGTTATATATTTAATTATATATTTACTATTTGTAATCTAATCAATTTTTGGCGCCGCTGCCGGGGACGTGTGTAATGAATATCGCGTTGAAGTTTGAAGATTAGTGTTTTGAAGACCCTTCCTCGTGAAGTTATCGTTTTATTTTATATAAAACTTAAAAATACAAAAATATTTTATTTTTCTCGATTTATTTTCGTAGATTTATTAGAAAAACCAAAAAATACTTTTCCTAAAGTATTTAAAAAACCAAAAAATAAACTAAAGATATATCTACAACAAAAAGCAACGTTGGTGTCACTTGTGAAATCGGCTCACTTTATGATTAAAATTTAAGAGTGGTATAAGGAGGGATGATCCTACGATTCTTCTACCGAAAGGAGTAGGTTTTTAAAAGCTTGGCTTACCCTCTCCTCCGTTCTTTGGTGCGTTTCTAGAAGATCTACGTTACACTTGTTTCGATTACCGATTACACAAAAATTTTCCTTTTTATTTTTCCTTATTTTATTTTTAGTGCATGTCGCACCGCTTTCATCGAATTTAATTGTCGAATCTTCCACGACTCTAAAACGTCGCGTATAGTAGACGTTTCCAAAGCAAAGAGTCGAAAACCATTTTCTCTGAAGAGACTTCCGTAGTTTCGATGGTTTTGGTCCGATCAAGTCTATGGCGGAATTTCTCCAAGCATACAGAGGGTTAAGGAGATGCTATCGTTATTTCCCGCTATTCTCGCGGAGATTTTTTTTAAGCTTAAACAATGGTCTTTAAATCTTGTAAACTTCAAAAACAATTTTTAGGATTTGAGAGAATAGAAGATCCTCTGCTAACATTCGTTGGTTTAACAAGATTACTTCCACGATTAAGTATAAAGATGTGCCTAATTCGTCGATTAAGCTTATGCTTTTTCCATTTTCTTATTCGAGGGGGCAGCAAGATTTGCTCGAAAAAGAAACCCCTCGTTGTTATTCTTATTGGGAAGTCCTTGTTTCCATGTTTATTACAACACATTCTTTCCCCTCCTTCCAAAAACTACAAATCTCCGAAATGAAATCACAAATTTTCAAACAAAAAGTTTGAGGAAACATTTAGTGAGGCATGGGACCGTTTCAAGGATCTCCTTCGTGCATGCCCACATCATGGTTTTACGGAATTACATCAACTTGATACTTTCTACAATGCTTTAAACCCAACCGATCAAGATTCTTTGAATGCCGCCGCCGGTGGTAATCTTTTGACTAAAACTCCTCGAGATGCTTTGACAATTATTGAAAACAAATTAAAAGTTTGCAATTCACAAAACAAACCGGTTGTTTCCAAAGTGAGTGCTAATACTTCTTCTTCTACCACGGCATGTCCATCGGAGATGGCCGCTCTTACTGATGCCATTAATGCTATGCTTCGTCATGTTAAAACCTCACCTTCAGAGACCGTTAAAGCAATTTCTGAAAGTTTTGTGACTTGTGGGGGACCGCATCCCTACTATGAGTATCTTCCCGCCGATGGCAACACTTTCAATGCTTCTGCAGCCGCAGTGACCTATAATCAGAATCAAGGATATCGTCCTCAAGGAGACCCGAATTACCGTGCTAGCAATCAAATGGGACCACCTGGTTTTCCTCCCGTGCAAAATAATCAAACCCGGTACAATCAAGGTTATAATCAAAACCAAGGAAATAATTTCAATCAAGGTAACCAGAATTATCAAGCTCCGCCTCAAGTTGGACCTTCAAACGATCTCTCGAACTACATGAAGACAAATGACGTTAATATGAGAGTAATGCAAAATTAAATAAGCAATATGAGGACATAATTAAAGAAAGAGATGGATACTACGTTGAGTAGGCAGAACAATGCGTTCAAGAATGAGTTAAAGAATGATATTAAGAACATGATGAGCAGTTTTTTCCAAATGCAAAGTCCCTTGGGTTTGGGATCACTTCCTAGTAATACCGTT